>LTAE01006288.1:0-21686 GCA_001647135.1 Pontederia paniculata
AGTGATTAAATTGTAAGAGGTTGTTCTCCTTGTCCTCAGTACAAAGAAAGGAGATTTGTAGGGAGCCTTCGCCCTTGAAGAAGGACATAGTGAACTCCGAAGATCTCTGGAGAAGATCGGAGCGGGGACGTAGGCTAGGAGTTCGGCCGAACCTCGATAACAAACTTTGTGTTTGTTTCCTTTACTCTCTTATCTGCTCATTCATATTCGTATACGTTTGCTTCCGCTAACATAAAACTAAGAGATTCGAGCAAAGATCGTAAAAGCTTTAATATACCAATTCATCCCCCCCTCTTGGTGCCATTCTAGATCCTACAAAAATGTCTCATAGAATAAATATTTCACAAGAAGAAAAGGGGAAATTGAATAAATTTGTCAAAGAAAAGCCAGTGATTTGATTAATACAAGTCAAAAAAGGTTTTTTTTTTAAAAAATAGTTTTCTTTTTTCCGCTATTTAATAATACAAAAAAATTGATGAATCAAAAAATATTTTCCTTTTGATTAGAAGATTGAGTTAAATTTTTACAAATAAATTATATTTAATTCAAATAAAGCTTATTTTTCTTCGTTTATCTTTGAAAAGTACCCTGCGTCAAATAGAGATGGACCTCGAGCGCTTGGTACAGTCATAGTCGGGCAATCCCGTGCATGCCATACAAATTTTCTTTTATAATAAAAATAAAAATAATTAATTTGTAAGGTGACAATGAAGATGTCAACGTCATTAGTGAACGTATCCCACCGCCATATATTATATAATATTATATAAAATATCATTACACATAATAATTATAATACACTAAATTAATATTATAATAATATATGAACATAATACCAATATACAATTATGTAATAACTATATAGTTATACGTTATAACACTATAAACATAAGTAATAAGTTATTAAAAAATAAACTATAATGACTATAGGTTATATTTATAACTTATCAATATTTTATATGAAAACTAAAAAGGAACAAGTTATAAACTATAATGTTATACTCTTATAAATTTGTAATTTTACTTTTATATAGATTATAGATTTAATAATTTATATACTTAATTATGTATATATTTGTGGTTCACTCTTAACGATAACACGGTGGTTAATTGCACTGCCTTTTTAATTATATAACCAAACGCCCGCTGCGCAACTGCACTCTTCCACCGCACCATCATCGCTTCTACTTGGTCTCCAAGCAACCCGAGACGAAGGCGGAGCTTAAAACCCTAGCAATGGTGGCATGTCTCGAGGAAGAAGGTTTAGTCGAAAATTTGGACGCAGTCTTCTTCGCTTCAAGGTGCGCTCTATTCGATTCGGTTTACTTTTCGAACTGGCACTTGAATTATTATTATTTTTTCGTTGAATTTTCCATCATTTTCTCGGATTTTGGTGCCTTTCTCTCTAGTTACGTCAATTTTCTTGAATTGTTCATGAGTAGATTAAAGTTACTCCTTTTTTTTTTCCTTTTGTTCTTGTTCGACTTTTAGAAATTGGTTGGGTTGAAACAGACATTGGTTTTGCTGGTAGCTTGTGACGAATTATTGGAAAATAACGGGTGCATGAACCCCTTTAGCTCTTTTAGATTGTTAAAACTGTTGTTTCTTCAAGGCATTTGCTTTTGAGTGTGATATCTGTTCCTGTTCTGTGTGAAGAATTCGTCCGTGGATACCGCTGTGTGTTTATGGAACTCAAATAAGTGGAACCATTGTGTTTATAAGCTCTCACGGCCTAACTAGTCTTCATCCACATTGTGGTCATGAATGCTGGGGGTTTATCTTGGTTTATACATTGGGATAAACACACACATTTTGGTTTTGGCTTCTGCGTGGTGACAGCATCCTTGGTGATGCATTGATTTGGTCGGAGTGTTAATTTAGAGTGTGTTCAGTGAACTGTTTCTTGGAATTGTTTTGTGTATGCCCCAACGATATTTTGTTGATCAAAGACAGAGAGAAAGACCCTGTTAAGTTTCTTTTCATGTTTCAGTGATTTTAGAAATACTGAATAGTTAACCTTGCAAGGGTTATTGGGATGAATTATGACAAATTTGGATTCATTAATAGCTGAATTGTAGTAACTTTAGTATTCCTTTTATTGACGAGCCTTCAATGTTACTCCGTTTCTGTGAATCAGGTAAAAAAGGGGGTGGCTTTCTATCCCGAGAATTTGGTCAAATGGTTAGTTCATATCTGGGGAATAGGGGTCACAACAACTCCTTCTTGGTGCTTAATGTGGAGGATAATACCCTTGGATTGTTCAGTTCTTTCATGTTTCCAAACCATCTGAAGCAAACCAAGATATCTCCATAGAAGATATTCCCCACGAGAATGCCATTGATGATTCCTATATTGTTTCAAGTTCTACATACGAAACATCTTCAAAGTCCCGGAAGCGAAAGAGAAAAAAGTCATCAAAGGATTCAGAAGATCCCAGTTGGACACCAAAGGAGGCAAGGTGCAGTTCATCTTGCAAAGCTGCCAACTCAAATTCTGGATCATCTATAGAAAGGAACACTTCTGAGATATCAGTAGGAGACAAGAGAAGTTTACTTCCCTCCATATCAGGAGCCCCACCTGAGTACTTAGTCAGCCTTTAAGTTACTTTGGCTGGAAGGTAGCATTCCAACCTGATTCTGGTGATTATATTTATACCTCACCCACTGGTCATTCTCATTTCTCACTTCCTGAAGCATTTGAGTCCTTTCTACAAGATACTTCCAAATATAAGCGGAAACCTTGGTTCACATCCCAATTCAATGAGAACATGGCAGTTAGTACATTTCCTATACAGGGATTCAACACTGACATGCAGAATACAAGAAGTGGATCTGCAAGCAATTCTAGTCAGAACAATGAGGGAGACATGAAGAAAATGTGTATTGTTGACAAGCCAATGAAGATACTTAAACCAGTGAAAAAGCCTCGAGCTCCAAGAACAAGTTTTCCTTGTAAAAGAGACAACATATTATCACAAAAGCCACTGACTAATCTTTGTCAAGTAGTGAATCGATCAATATCATCATCAAATGAAGATGACAACACAAAATCATGTGTCGACAATAAAGCAGGGGACAATGAATTCAACCTGGCTTCTTGTAAAGGTATTTTGACGACAGGAAATGATCAACCTTATGTTGCAGATTTGCGGAAGTATGGATTGAGGAGATTCCCAAGACTTAGATGTAGACATGTTCCTGTAAAGGTCGAGCTTGATGTAGAAGCGACTGATAATACATCTTGTTCCAAAATCAAACAAAATGTGCCAAAGGACAAGGAGCACTGGACCACAAATGAACAAGAAGAAAGTTTGATGCACAATATGCGTTCATCTTTCATGGAAAAAATCTAAGAAAGCCAGGAATTTGTCGTCTTTTGCAAGCCCGCTGCGTCAAGTGGTATCAGAGCAGGTTGATCAGACTTGTAGTCTTGACGCAGCGGGCTTGCGAAAGATGAGTGTAGGCGGGTGATGACGGTGATGAGGCGAGGCAAACGCCGAACAAACAATTCCAGAATCCACCAACGATGTCGATCTGCAAGTCATCTGCTTCAATTTGATAAGAAAAATAATTACTCTGGAATCCACCATAGTCACTCTAGAATCCACCAGAGTTCTACGTAATCCACCGAAGGCATCGTGAATCCACACGATAAAAGAACACGAAGTTCAATTTGAGAAAAATATTCAAAGTCTGATTTTTATTCATATCGAAAGAACTCTTATATAGAGTTTTACATATAAAGTTTGATCCTAACAAAAAGATCTAAAATAACTAACAAATCCTTCTAAGATAAAAAAGAAAATTAAGATAATAACAATAATCATAACTAACAAAATCTTTTAAACTAATAATATCTGGTGCTACATTACCACGCCTATGCGTGCGTAGCAAGAACACGCACGCGATATAGCTCGTATCCAATCGACTCAACCCCTATCAAGGGGTGTGTGTCGGGATAAGAACAACCCTATTCTTCTAAAAGAAAATGAATTGTATCTCATTTTCATACCCCCCTCATGAGTCATAGCTCATGAGGTACCGGGATAGAGGAAGAGGAAAAACTGAAGATTTCACATAGTACTTTTCTTTTTATCGAAAAATCAATCTAATTTATTTCGTACCTTTAGCTCGACGAGAAAATGGGTCAGATTCTACACATGATCAATTCTATGGCTCGAATCTTTAGTATTCTCTTATTTATCATCTGTGTTTACTATTTAGACAGAATGTCGTCGCCCATTGTTGCTAAGAAACTGAAATAAACCTCAGAATTGTGATACAGATTATTATTTCAAGTTAATTGAAATGGGAATTTATTATCATTCATTAGCAGTTTAGCACCCGCAAAGATATTACTTCGGTTTCTGTAAATTTTAAACCAGGACGGTGTTTGTCTTGGTTCAACTAGGTATGCACATGAACATTATCTTTTTTTATTAGAGTACATGAACATTATCTGTTGATCAATTTTACGTGCTTAAACCTTTTCACTAAAGCTTAAATATCAATGATTTGGCATCATAATTTCTTTTACTCTCATTTTTGCTGCCAAGTCTTCTTCAAGTTATACAATTCTCTGGTAGTGCTGAAAGCCAAGTTAGAACCATTTTCATAGCACAAAATTTATTTGGTTCTATATTTATTCTTCACAGACAATGGCAGTGTACGCCTTTTGCTTTAAGAATTTAGCTTCTTATCTGGCTCTTTGTAGGTATATTGGGACAGAATTTGCAGAAATGCCTTTCATTGGTACACGTCCATTGTATCAAAGGCAGGGCATGTGCCATCATTTTCTCAAAGCGATTGAAGATGTAAGTGGAATCTTGTCCGTCCTTTACTACTGCAGCCTTGAGCTTCATGATTTTCCTGACTTATTGTTACTCTAACTGGTCTGGAACTAACGTTTTTTTATTTTGAGGAAGTGATCTGGAGGTTACATCTTTATCTTATGATGTATTTATAAATTCTTTTGCTTTATTTACATGGCTTAATTTGAATAATACATTGAAACCACTTAAGCTCAGTTCACTAAGAGACAACTGCCTATTCCTCCTGCTCACATATCAGTTGGGACTTGTAGCACTTTAGTGGTGACTAAACACTTAGCAAATTGTTACATACTCAAAGAAATTACAGTAGATACGGAGGTCCTTTATTTTGTTTTTTTCTCTAAGTCAAATGTTCAGATGCAACTTAAATGCACTATATTTTGACATTCTGGAGACAGTCTGTTAAATCAAACTACAGTGACTGTTCTAAATAATGAAAATGGTTTTTTTAACCAATTCCTCTTTCTTAGAGCTAAATTAATTCATACAAGTGAATGCTGGAACAGTATCCATTTTTGTCCATCTCAAACATTTGGAGATGCATATGGTTCTCTTGTTAATCATGGAAACGTAGTGCCCATTTAAAGATAACTAGTTTATTGATGAAAAACAAGTTTCACAAGACAGAGTATTTAACATCAACATTTTTAAAATATTGGGTTACCTTATTTTGCCAATGCCTATTTCCTTACTTGAGGTTCAAAATTGCAAGAACTACATTTTTCGTTAGGAAATTGCAAGAAGTACTTCATAATTCAAAATCCAAGTTCATGGGAGTGAGTTATTTTACATACTTTACTTATTTCGAAGACCGATGCAATTTTATTATGATCAAATTCATGTTTTCATTTTTTTAAGGCATATGCATGGTAAATATTCAACAAAAGAGGACTCAACGCAATCATGATTTCAACAGACTTTTCTGTTGTTACATCTATCTATTGATTCTTTCTAGAACTGGCATGAAAAATTACTGAAGTAATTTTGCCTCGGAGCTGACATGACAGTACCTGAACTAATCCTTTGTGCAAATTGGTCTTCAGGTGTTGTCTTCATTATGCATAAAGAAACTGTTAATCCCAGCAATACCTGATCTTCTGGAGACATGGATGACATCCTTCTCATTCATACCTTTAGAACCCTCCCTTAAAAGTGAGATTAGGAGCTGCAGTATGGTTAATTTTCCAGGGACTTTCTTGCTTCAGAAGTCCATAGGAACCTCTGAAGTAGTGCCTCTAGAAGGCTATATTGGACCTTCCAAACTTCTATTATTTTCTGAATCATATTACAATACCTGCTGACAGTGTGTTATACTCTGTATATTTTGGTGTCAACATGCTCATGGTTTTTTTCCCTTTTAGGTGATATTTTAATGAAACGTAAGGACTTCCAAAGTAAAGATATCCAGCACAAGAAAGAGTTTAGAGTTATTTCTATTGAACATGATGCTCATAATTTCAAGGACATTAAAGATCAAGAATGGTGGAAAAAAAGACAACATCGAGATATGAGTCAGTATTCATGGAGAATAAGGGGAACTTCTGAATACACTTCCAACTTCTACAAAGTCCTGCCAGAATTTTCTGATGGAACTGTATCCGGCAGATTGTTGCCTGACCAAGAAAAGGCACGTCCAAGTTTGGTTGCACCTTCCTCATCTCCAACAAACATGAACATGGTCCAATGCACTCAATCTCTTTGCACTACAACTGTTTCTGCACCAAATGGAATTGCTTCTGTACAAAATCAAAATACCTCCACGCCGATAGATATGATCTTACAAAGTGGTTATGAGCCCAAGGACATTTATAGTGACATTGTAGCTTATACTCTTTCGTTTGACAATCTTCTTCGAATGGTGAACTAAGGCTGACAATGTGCTGCTTATCTTCGCCCATTGTAAGTTTTAGTTAATTGATTTTGCGATCAGCAACCCTTACTTTTTGTTCAATAGACACACAATACACAATTCGACCTTAGGAAGTGCAGTGAACACGAGTGCTTCTTTGGAAGCACCATTCCTGTAGAAGCAAGTATCTGCTTGTAAATTCAATTTAGCACATTATGACTGAATTGTATTCGAAAAGGTCGAGTTACACCAAATAAATTAGTAATTTGTCTTTGTTGCCCTCCCAGCTTCATTACTAAACGATTAAATATGTTGTCTGAAACCTCTGTCATCATACATATATTTTGGTTACACCTTATTCCATTCTTAGTTAATGCAGAAGAATGTTGATTATTTATCTAATTTTACTTTTCTATTCAAATCTTTCTTCTTACACGGGCTTAATCAACTGTGATGCCAGCCTACCTAACTCCTTACCACATTCTGTATTTTCATCATGATACATAATTGGTTGTTCTTGCTTATGCACATTATTTTCTCTCTGCTCTCTTTCCACCCACTGGTACTAATCCTTCAGCTCCCTTGACTCTGCACAGCATCTAAATTGGGAGCTCTTTTGAGGAGGATCAAGCTGGTCAAACATGGTGGACGCTCAATAATGCAGAAACAGAATGCAAGGATTTAGGTGAGTGCCGCTGGTGCATCATAATTGTTAAAATAAAAATTTAAGCAAAGAGCGGAAGAGGACAATGGTCCATACATCCATCCACTGTGTTGATTAGGTTAAAGTGATCATGTAAGACACGTTGCCTCTCAATTGGCACAAACAATTGACACAAATTAATAGCACCAAAAGGACCACACTCTTCTTCATATCTTGTGGTCTTTGTTTTTTTTTCCCTTCCATCCTGCTTTTCTTTCTTGTTTATTCATTTATCTTTATGATCTTGGATGAACTCCCATCACACAAGAAACTGCTAAGTTGAGAGATCATGAATTGATGCAGTGCCACACAATTTAATCTCTTTGTAATCGGAAAACGAAATAAGTTCGGCACTGACATTCATTTGGGTTATTGTAAAATGGATTATATACAGAGCAGTGTATACACCACATGTCTTTTGACATAAAATCATTCATTGTATTAATTAAAAAAAATCCATTTTTTTCTTAATCCAAAATTACAAATATATTTATATAAAAGAATATTCAACAACATCTATAGATTATTCCCTTACTAGTTATGCAGGGTCATTTGTGACTTTGGAAATCTGTTAAACATATGTGTGGAATGGTAACTGGTAGACCAAGGAAGACTGATGGAACCAGAGCAAATACTGACAGGAACACATCAAATAAGGTGGCAAAGATAATTTGTCACAGGGAACACTAAATTAATGTGCAGGAGGTGAGTATAGAAGTCTCTCACTTTGCTCGGCCTCACGGTACAGTACTAGAGTAATGTTTTCTGTGTCTTAACTGTAGTTGGTCAATCATTAAGTACTCCCATGCAGTACCAATCTTTGGCATGGTTGCTTCTTCTTCTTCTCCTCCTCCTTGGTCGTGTTCCTACCTTTTTCTGGGTCCACATCCAGAAATGAATAGATGAGTATGGATGAGGGTGGCCTTGCATCACTGCCTGCACAGCACTAGGCTTTACTTAATTGCTCAATGTGGGCTCCATAAATCATAATTACGTCTGATAATGAGATGCAAAACCGACCTTAATACGTGCAAACAGAAAAGGATGGCACATAATGAAGAAGAAGAAAAATGTTGTTCATGAAGACCTTAATATAATGACATGTTTGCTAGTATGTTGCATGATGACCCAAATGATATGGCCCCTTCCAATTGTTTGATGATTTTTATTTTTGCACTAATGTAATCTGTCTTTCGGAGCTCGAACTCGATGTTACTAATTTTTTCACATGATATTTATAATGAGAAATGAGAGAGAAAAAGATAACTAAAATTCTGAATAAGGATGGGGCTCTTGAACAATGTCCAATTCCTTTTATAACGGACGCATCGTCCGTCCTGTTAAATTCCGGCCATCACGCCTGCGATCGTCGTCGTAATCAACGCTCACTGGCTGGCGTTGAGTGGCAACGGTCGTGGAGTGGAGGTGATTACGGCAAGTCACAATACAACAGTTTATGCATCATAGCTTTATCTTAGCCAAGAGAAAGGGATGACAAGTAGTTGCTACTCTAAAGTTCCGCCGACAAATCCAGAGCTATCAGTGGAACAAAAAGTGATTGTGATGTTGCAACCTCCATCACTCCATTGTTTACCAGTAAGTTAACAGTGGACTAGTTATCATCTCTTGGCATTGCTCGGTGTTCAGAGTTTAAGGCCTAAGCCAACTGTAAATCCAATCTAGTAAACATTCTCTTTGGGTAATCTTTAACATTAGTTATATGATCTCTTAAGAAAAAAAAAATTGGAACTACTGCAATGTGATTAACTTATCAAATGATTAGAAAATTTTCTGATTAATTAATTGAGTTTAATTAGGATACGTGCAGCTGTGAAAGATACATGCACCACTCTTCAACCACTGCATCGTAAAGCAAAACCACGTTCTCATGCTGTTGCTTGAAGAAAACTAACACTCCGTCAATTATTTCTCTTCTGAAGAAATAATAAAAAAAGAGTGGCTTGGAAATTAAATCTGTAATTAGACTCATTAAGTTTTTACCAAAAGTTACATGCATGATTCATATCTTAACTTGAAAATGAACAAACAGCTATTAATTAATCACCAATGTATGTACAAGGTTCTCAATAATTGGAATCAAGAACTATTGACTAACATTGTTAGCATATATTTGAGTTTCAAATTGAAAAGTCCAAAATTTATATTCCATTTCTAAAATTATTAATTTAATAAATATTTACCTATGCTCTTTCGAATATCATATTACTTATATAATAAATTAATTAAAGACATTATTAAACAATTGAAAGTAATTATTGAAAATTAAAGACTCTCGTTATTAATTAACAGTTTAACCTGCAATTAATTTGTAGGGTCATTATTATTTAATATTAATACTAAAATATGCACGTCCAACTATACCATGAATATTTATACGCTATTGTTACAGACACATGACTATAAAATGAAAACTTACAATTTAAAAAAAAGACACTTCAAAAAGTGAAAAGAAAAAAAAAACGGACGTTACAGCGCCGGAGCTACCGCCGGCCGGTCCTGACACGTCAAACTTCGACGTTGCAGGTGGTGACCTGTTGAAAGACAAGCTGGCCACCTTTCTGGAACGCGAGGAAGGCCGGGCAGGTGACGTACAGGTGGTAGTGACCGGAGACCCACGTCCCGACCTTCCACCGGACCCGGCCGTCCACTTTCACGTACAGCATGAGGTAGCCAGAGGCGTAGTCCTGCGACAGGGCGTCGCACAGGTACGGCGCCACCGGTATCTGGTTGGCGAAGAGGTACGGCGACCAGATGTCGACGCCGTTGTGGCCCTGGTAGGTCCGCGGCACGGCGGCGGGCGCGGTGACCTGCTGGTTCTTGTAGGTGACGAACACGTGGGCGCGATCGTAGTAGATGCCGATGCGGTCGTTGGGGTTGCGGGTGGCGATGGTCGGCTGGAGCATCGTCGTCAGCAGGTTGGCCGGCGGCGCCGTGAGGTTGAACTGGAGGACGGTGAGGTTTTTCAGGAAGAACTTCGGCTTCGTCGGGCGGAGGACGGCCCACACGATCAGGATGACGAGGAGGACGGTGGCGATAATGGCGACGGACCACCAGAACAGGCGGCGGAGGAACTTGCGGCGCCTGCAGCCGCACCCGCAGGAACCGTGGTTTCCGCAGGTGCCGTGGCCTCCGCAGGATGATCCATGGTTTCCGCAGTCTTTCTTGGACATGACGAGTAGTAGAAGAAGAAGGAACAGAGATCGCCGGCGATGTGAACAGGGCGCAGACGAGGAGGAGAAGGAAATGGAGGGAGAGGTTCGTATTTATAGAGTGGCAGTGACGACGTAGTTGAGTCTCTAAAAAATCTACTGCTAAAAGTATATTTTATTTAATTAAATCAGATTTCAAATTTAACTTTTTTATAAGAACAAATTAGTTAAAATTTTAATCACTACGAAGGTGGAGCCAAGAAGATACACTAGCACTCCTAAACACGATCAATTTTTTTTATAATAATGACTTATTTTTATATGGGTTTATTATTGATAAGATATAAATTCTTGAATTTTTTTTAATCTCTCCACTTTTTATAACTTTTTATGCTTACTTTACTTTTTTTAATTTTTTCTTATTTACCCTTTATTTTAAAAAATAATTTTATATTTTATATTAAATATATTTAATATAAATAACTACATAGAATAATTTTGTATTCCTAAATTAAGATCTTGGCTCCGCCTTGATCTGATAACGATAGATGTGTGATTGTGATTTAGATTAGTAAAAAATAATATTTTTTAATGTCAATTGTCATAAAAATAAAAAATTCTACCTCTAGATATGTAATAACTAATAAGGTAAAAGTGCATAATGGTTGGTTTTATACTATTCCGAGAGGAAAAAACTCGTAGACAACTTTTTGGTCTATTGAAAATGTTTAAATTTATAAAATATTTTTCTATTGTCAAATAAAAAACGTTTTAAAAGAAACAATATTTACACACGCAACTTAAAGAGTGGTGGCAATGAAAAAACAAAGATAGTGGCAATGGCGGGAAGAATTACGTTCTTGTTAATATTTTTTCCCGTTGGGTTGAATGCTCCTAAGTTGGGATATTGAGATATTTTGATCTTTAATTCGATTGATTATGACTTCGAATCCTGCACATGTATACTAGTTACGTAATATTTGTTGGTTTGCATCACCCAAGAAAAAGATGTCCAAATTTTTATACATATATGAAGCAAAAAAGTTGTATAATACGAAAAAAAACAGTAATATTGAGACAAACTTCTTTTCTAGTCAAGTCTCCTTGTGGGACATGTCAAAGTTGAAACTTGAAAGTGACATGAACTCCTACTCCACGTAGGAAAAGTTAATTTAAGAGAGGAAAATCTAACTAATATTCTATTTAATTTTTACAACGGCCACTATAAAATATTTTTTAATATATATATATATATATATATAAATATAAATTATAAAATATTGTGGAATTTTAGATCTCTTAAGCCATAAGTCCATAATACCAGGTTTGGTGTCACGTGATAGCGATTTGGCCTCTCTAATATAAAAAAGGATCGAATTTAGAAGTTAGTCTCAAGTTAAATTAAGTGGTTAATATAAAAACTGTATCTATTATTTTAATATTCATAAGTTCAAGCGTTGATAGAGAAATTAAGCTTTAACAGTTTGCGAAAATCAATGTGAAAACGATCCATAAAAAAATATTAGCATTCCGATCAATTCTCAATTAACAAAATCAAACATGCAAATTTGACACTAGGAAGCTGTTGGTCAAGTTACTGTTGCACAAAATTGTTGACGTACTTTGTATCCTTCCTTCGTGATTCGTCTCGTTCCATATATACGTAGAATAACTGATTTTAATATCAATTAAATAAAATATTATAAAAAGTTAAATTATATGTTAATTAAAAAACTATTTGCATCTTAATTACTGATATTAAAATTTATGGAAAGCAAAACTTGTTCACCAAAATCTTTAACTACATTTCAAATTAATATCATTTGAACCGATATATTATTAGCAACACAATAACTACAGTAAGTCATTGAATTAAGACCCCACTAAGTTAAACTCTTAAATTTCATATAACTCAATGGGTATAATAAAAAAAAATTCACCTTATGCAAATGTAGATCCACTAGGAAATCCACAACCTGTGAACTTATCAGATGACCGATCGGTTCAATCGCTTTATTCGATTTAACCATACAAGATGATCGCTTTCAGATCTTGATCTGAAGGAGAGAATTTAAGCAATCGGCTTAATGGTGAGATATTTATCATATCCAAACATGCAGTTAAAAATTTCCATATCTATAATCCGAAAAGTTTTCAATCACCATCAAAGTTTGATCAATTGTTAGAGAGATGACAAGGGAATGGTGGTGAGTGATGAAGAGAAGGCTTGGCACCTTTCTATAACCTCCATTACAGTGACATTGGGCCAACCCTTTGTCTCCGAGCAGCCTGGTGCACGTAGTAGTATCGTTCTTTCTTGATTCTTCAGTATGCATGCTCCACAATTTAACCTCACTCTTCAGAATATCTTCCTGAATCCTAATCCTACTATGGCCATCCACTCAATCAATAGGCAAGTAACTGGGTACTTGATAACAAAAATAAGCGTGGCTCATCTCTCTCTGTGCAGCATTACGAGACACATGCCCTCGAAAACAAACTCTCCTGCCATCAACTTTCAGAATATTGTAGTTGTGTGTATTTGCATAGAGACAAGTTATTGCTCCTATGTATCATCAGCACTGCACTGCACAAACTCTTTAGCTGAAGATTGGTATGATTTGGAAGTAGCCAGGGAGGGAGGGAGGGAGGAAGAGGGAGAGAGCTTGCAATTGAATCACTGATGAAGGGACTAAAATCATGAACAATTTTTTTTTTTTACAGTTTTATTTATTGTGTTGGCACTTATAACCCTTTGGTTCTTTAGATACTGTGAGGACTAATTCCAAATCACAATATTCTTGAAATAGAAACCGAAAACTCGATTCAATAAAAAGGAAAGAAGCTTAATTCCATAGTTGATCAATGCAGCAACAATAAAAGGGTTAAACTTTCAAGAAGACACAGCTAGCTTTGTGTCTCGTCCAAAAGAAACATGCACATAAGATGCACCATCCTAATTCCTTCTCAAATTTGAAGTTCAATTTTGTGATGCACATATAGTTTGTTGCATATGCATTTTACTCTATATGATAACCCCAAAAGATTTTTCAAGACGATTAAGATAGTGTTTCAAGACATGGGTTAGGGTCAATGGTGGGATTGCAAATGCATAATTCACCACCAATTGTGGCTTCCAAGGAAAACAGAAGATAACCCTACAGACAAAGAACATGGGGACCATGTAACTCCAAAAGATATCTTGCCCTTTTGTTTGGTCAGGTCCAGGCGCTTTATAGACCCTCTTATTTAAGATATATTTTCTCTGATCAGGAAACTGCAACTACTGATAAACATGAAAAATGAGCAGCATCAAATATCTTTCACAAAGGACATGCTAAAAGAACCGAGAACATGTCACATAAGATAGTCCAGCATTGCTAAGTTGCAATGAATAAGGCACACAAGTACTGGGTCACTGAAGGAGCATGATTTGGAGAATTATGAGAAAGGAGCCAAATTGAAGTAGACAATTTACCAAACTGAAAGGCTTAGCCTTTCGTTGATGTCCATATTATCATTTTGGCTTATGCAGCCTCCCACTAAATATTTCTCATCAGCAACCAACATCACTGTGGGCATATGAAGATAATGTTATCTCCTAATCCTGGGCAGGAGACATGGAATGATCCCTTTGATAATACTGTCAACTGAAGCAATTAGGTAGGCCATAAATTATGCACTGGTTACAGCAATCCTAATACAAAGTTAATAAGCACAATTCATTAACAGGCCTTGTAGCCTTATACAAGATTGAAGTAGTCAGAAAGAGCAAGAATACTTAGGACCGCAAATAATCCAATCAATAATACTGAATACTTTCGATAAACACTATCGAACAAACCAACAGAATCTCAAACTCCCAAGCCAGTGAAAGTAACTTCACTAGTGGTTCTAGAAAATTACTAATCATTCAACAGTTCAATGTGACCACCTTATATGAAAGAAAGATGTGGTTTCAGGAAAGACTAGAGTTTAGAGCCTTGGTGGCAGGTTTTGAAGGAAGAATTTAGAGCCTTGTTGCCATCATGCAGGTTTTGAAGGAAGAATGAATCATGTATCAGATATGCACCTTAGAGCTTAGAAAGTATCTGATTATCAGCAAACCAGAAACATGTAGACGGGAAGGGTGCTGCAAGTGAGCCTCTGAATAATAATATTTGTTTATTAGCAATTAATTCGCATACTAGTACTTCTGAAAAGAAAAAAAGTTCTGCAATCTTGTTGGTGCCTTCACAATCAAAGTCTTCAAAAATTTCAACTCAAGGCATGGAAACCTAAGCTAAGCTCCATCAATGATCAAATTGGTTTTAAGGCTGCCAAATTGTTTGACCAAACCATCAGAATCTCAAACTCATATAAGGAAATAGTAGCACAGTCAACATCCAAAACACCCAAGCCAATGAAAAGAACTTCACTAGTGGTTCTAGAAAATAACTGATGACAATCAACAGTTCACTATCACCACCTTATATGAAAATAATTGTGGTTCTAGGAATAACTAGAGTTTAGAGCCTAGTTGAGAGAGCAACAACATGCAAGATTTGAGGGAAGAAATGAATGAATCCTACTCCATATCAAACATACATCTTGAAAAACTAACTCTAACCCTAAACTAAATTATCCACTTAAAAGAGAAATAAGTTAAATCAGAAAATTTATTCATCCAAGTATAAGTTCTAATACATCCTCATGAGGTTTATATGGAATTCCAAACACTTCATATAATCATAATATGGAAACCTAATAAAAAAACTAAATTAATGGGTTATGCTAAAGACCCAAAACTAAAGGCCACATACTAAATAGCAGAAAGCTCACAACTCTAATTGTTCTACATCAATTCTTTTCGACAGAGAAAAACTCGACTCCATCAAGTTGTCAAATACCCAAGAACGATAGAACATCATCAAAGACAAAACAAATCCCTATGAATTGTAGCCACATGAGAGCAGGAATGAATCAATCATCTGACCAAAACTCATTTGTCAGCACCATATATAATCATATACAACCTTATGGGATTTTTAAAAAGCTCCAAACACCTCATAAAATCATAATATGGAAACCTAACAAAAGGAAAATTAATTAAAAAGAACTAAACTAATGGACTATGCTAAAGGTCCACAGCTAAAGACCATGTACTAAAGGACAAAAGTCTTACAACTCTAATTGTTCCGCATCACACTTTCAAATCCAGAAATTTTCTAATTGTCAGAAAACCAGAAACATATAGACGGAAGGGTGTGGCAAGTGAGCCCCCATCAGAAACGTATTTTTGGAATAACAATGAATCCACATCCTGGTACTTCTGAATAGAAAGCTCTGTAGTCTTATTGCCGTCTTTGCAATCAAAATCTTGAAAAATTCAACTCAAGTTGTAGAATCCAGCTACCATATTAACCTTAGCAAAACTCAATGATCAAATTGATAAGGGTATCAATTTGTCCAGCTTTTGATTCTCACAATGTGCACCCTATATAGCCAATTAAAGGACATAAATATTCTTTATAACAAAGAAAACCTTATCCCATTCAAGACAAACACATTGTTGCACCCCAAAATATATAAAAAAAGAAAAATATACTGGTAGCAAATTTCAAAATTTTCCCTATTGTGATTCTTTGGGCATTGTCCCCAATGCAAAAGGTGTATTTATCATAGAAAACATTGCTCCAGGTGTTCGTTCTTTATATGGGGAGTGGATGGAATCAGCGTATCAATCATAAACATTCTTTAACTTATCATAATACACACAAGTAATTAGTTATCCACATGGATAAAGTAGGATGACTGTACACATCAACATCATCCTTTTCTTACTAAAAATAAAAGATTTCAGTCCCTTGTTTGCTGTCAGGTGAATAATTTCAGATCAATCATTATCCTAATGTGAATGAACTATCCTTTGAACAACTTCCCAAAAAAAACTTTTGATTAAAATTTGCTAGTCAGACATAAACATGTCGAGGAATACAGGAGTAACAGGACTGTTTCTTAAAGCTCAACAATATCACCTTCACTTAGGTCGTTATCTAGACTGAACCAAATCCTTCAATATACTTCAGCATACAAATCGTTTTTCCATCAGGAGTAACAGGACTGTTTCTTAAAGCTCAACAAATTTATCACCTTCACTTAGGTCGTTATCTAGACTGAACCAAATCCTTCAATGTACTTCAGCATGATATGAAGGTAGAATACTTGCTTCTTATAACAAGCAGCCACCAAAGAATTCTCAATTGACCAGTCAACTGAGAAAACTTACGTGGAAATACGATAAGATATTCCAAGTGAAGGAGAAAACCCTGAACACTAAAAAATCTCAATATATTTAGGGCCTGAATACCAGAGAATACTTTATGTAACCATGGAAGATCTGTCTTTTTCAGGAAGGAAGATCTGTCAACTGTCAAGCAAACAAACCGTAGCATAACGAGGACGTTTTCTTCTCCTAATAATATGAAGAGATATCTTCCCCATTTTTCTCCAAAATGAAAGGGAGGGGTTGAGGAGGGAATCCTCCTAAAAAATGAAAGCTCAAGGATGAAATTGAAAGAGATATATACATGTATATATATGCATAAAAGACAAATACGTATCTGCTCGATGAAGTGTATCACATACATAACAAGTCATGCAACTAAGTTTTCTGTTACATTTCACCACCGCAAGCGCGCACTTACATTCTTATGATTTAACAGCTGTATAAACCACATCTGTAATTAAGATTGGTGTTTTATCTTTAAAATGGTTGAGAAGAGACACTCAACTAAAACTAAAGGGGCTGGATAAAGCTCTTGGCATGGAATATCCCGTTCGAATTATAGACAAGGTGCAGGAGAGAATGCATTTCTAATATAATATTTTGAAGGGCATTTCTAATATAATATTCACTTAAAAAAGACCCTTTTCACTTCTGTTTTTTTCTCTTTTCTCCTCTGAGGGATCCTTTTCAACTTCAGATGCTTGAAAAGCATTTCTCCAGCAGAAATTTAGCAGTCATGAAGAAAGATGGTAAACAAGGACCTAAGAATATAATTGACTGACCAAATCCAAGGGCACCTAGGATATGTCTTACAACTAACTGGCAATCCGATCAAGATCTACTAGGATAAAATTACTCTTAAACCCTAAAACAAATTTATCACCTTACAAGAAATAGGCTAATGGCAAATATTCATTCGTCCAAGCATGAATTCTAATACAATCATATGAGGGTTTATATAGAGTTCTAAACACCCCATGTCATAATAACATGCAAACCTAATAAAAGGAAGTTAATTAAAAGAAAAATTGATCCAAAGGCCTAAACCACAGTGCTTATGTTAAAGGCCATAACTAGATATTAATGACCATGGAAATAAAGCCCATAAGCTTCTCCGCGGTTGAGAAAAACTCTACTCCGACGAGTTGCAACACGATACAAGTGCCAAAAGATAGCATCAAGATGTCAGAAATCAGCATCATTAATCCAAGCAGCAGCAACAGGAGGGATATTGATCGAATGGATGAATGACCATTGATGATGAGACCCATCTTTGAATTTTGAAAATCTTCGAAATTAGTTGATAAATAAAATAACTCTCCTTATATGAAGAGCTTGCAGATAAGAGAGGGAGCATAAAAGGATCACAATATGAGTGTTTAACATGGATCAAGAAATAGTGCCAAAGGTAGGTAGCAAAACTTCAACAATTAGAGTATCATTGGATCTTGTCTCGACTATCAACATGATCGGAAGGTCAAGACCAATATTAGAGGATTCCGGTATAGGATCAACATTCTTGAGAACAACTAATGACTCGACAATATGAGCATTAATATTCGAAACTACTGGACCGACAAAAGGAACAATCATAGGATTTGACTCGACTATCAAGGGGGCTAAAGACTCAAGATCATCATCGAAGGATGGCATATCAATCTCTGTCAAACAAGCAGTGTGTTATTTGAAAAAGGAGGTTGATGATGTGTATGAGAAAGATGTTGTGGAGAACTCTATGGAAGATTATGTAGAGAGCTCAAGGGATGGCCATGCAAATGCAAGTACGTAGTAAGGTGAAAAACTGAGTGGAGGCAATGCAGGTGGCTAATAGGGTATTTGATTAGTGATATAACCAAAAGGAGCTGGGGTAAGGATAAAAAGGTGAAACGTAGCATGACTCATAAGTAGAGATGGGGGCGGCATGATGCATGGCCCATAAGGATAACTCGAAAAAGAAACTTGATGTTGTTCGATGATTTTGAGCTTATTACGTGGGGACTAAAATTCTCAAAGGCTTGTAGTGTGAAAGGATGACGTGACTTGGAGTAGGATGTACAACTAAAACCATAATAACCAAGATTTTTGCTTGACATAGCAAAAAAAAAAAACAAATTTTCTTTTTTTAGAAGGAAAAGAAACTTATCACTCTTTTTTTTTATTCAATCTCTTTGTTTTTAAGTCTCTTTCTCTTTTTTTAAAGCAAACCCTCTCTGTTTTTTTATCTTCATTTTCACTATTTGAAATAGTAAGTATCTGTTTTTTTTGTTTGTGTAAAAGGTAACTAAAAATAAAATAAAAAAATGGCTCTTGGCAACAGGACCCTATGTAATGACTCCCTCGTTTTGGAAGTGTGCAAAGGTCGGGGCGCCGGCTGTCACTGACGGAAGCAGCGGCAATTGGTAGGTTAATGGCGTTGAATTTGTCAAGCGATTGTGAATGGATGGAATCGTGGAGTAGGGGCTGTTGTGTGCAATGACTTGAGGCAGCAACTTCAGTACGTGCATCGCCATTTGTAGGTGGAAGGTCGTGAGCTTGCAGATGCTGGATCAAATGAAAATGGCAGTGACGAGTGTAGGACGCGTGACTGAGAAGATCGTTATGGTGGGGCGGTGTTGGCAGCGAGTGGTTGTGAATCAATGTTGGAGCAGCAACCTTAGTCTTTGACGATGAAGAATTTGATTATTTAGATGTCAAGGAGAGGCGGTGGTGGGGTGATGCAGTTGGATTTGGTGGTAGAGCGAATGAAGAACTGCAGCAGAGTAAGAATGAGGAGGCTGGCGCGGTGGCATTTGGGCAAGGCAATAATGAACACAACAATGTCAAGTGTCAGCGTCGACTCACGAGGGTGGCAGCAGTGAGGACAAACGCAGAAGTTCGCTGGGCGACCAACAACAAGGGGTGTGACAATGTTGGTTCCGGAGTAGCAGTAGAGCAGAGGTGGTGACGAATCAAAGGAGTCGGTGGCAATATGAATGTTACGATTGCGAAGGCGCGATGATTTGAATCTGATGAAGATGTGCTTGTGAAGTGATGGAGGGACATCTACAGGTAGCAACAACCGTGCATCGACAATGGCATTCACGCAAAGAATAGGGCTTTGTGCACGGTGGACAACAACTCGGTGGCACTGGTCGGAGTCACGATGTAATACCTGCCCTAAATAAAAAGAAAACAGAAAAAGAAAAAGAAAGAAAAGAGTAAGTGGGGACAGCCACATGTCATGCCCCAATAGGACCCCCAAACCCACTCATTCTCTCTCCCAACCTCACTATATAAGCTCCCAACCAGATTTCTATTGTTTTTTCACCCATTTGGAGACTTCAACCTTGGAGAATCAGCCCTAATTCCCAAATCCGAAAATTAATGTTGGATTCAAGTGGTTTCAGCTACAAATCAGCAAGTAGGAAGGGGGCGCATTGATTCATTGAGGAGCTCTTTCTTTTGGCAGGGCAGCGGACAGGCGAGACGTGGTGTTCATCTAGTTTCGTGGAGCGCCATATGTCGTCCTAGGTCAGAGGGGGGCCTAGGTGTGCGAGCGCTCTGCCCGACCAACCATGCTCTTCTTGCACGTTGGGTCGGCCGAATTATGGGACCAGGTGGAAATCTATGGTGCTCAGTTTTCTTTTCATGCTATGGTCGGGACCTCTCGTGGGATTCCCGCCCGACCCTCATTAGGGGGGCTTCGTCTCTTTGGCGCAGTATCGCGAAGCTCCTACCACAATTGCGTCCACTATTCCAGGCATCCCTCGGCTCCGGGACCGCCTTCTCTTTCTGGAGACATGAGTGGACGCCTGGTGGTACTCTTGCGGACGCCTTTCCGAGGCTAGCAGCTCTATCAGCAGATCCAGAGGCCACAGTCTCAGAGATCTGGACACGTGCCGAGGGAGCAGTTGTCGTTGGGCTACTTGCGTCTTCGGCGGATACAGAGGAGAAGTGACGGTCGGTGAAATAGCCCGTCGTCCAACTCGTAGCTCTTCTTGTTTCACGCTCTCCTTTCCGATGAAAACGAGAAAGAAATATGTCAACCCTGTGCTGCTTTGTGAATTTGATATGATGGCCTCGGCAGGCAAGTTGCAAAGGCAACTTGCATCTCTGCTACTGGAGGGTATGAACCCCCGGATCTAGGCGAGGTGATGGCGGGGAACTCCAACAGGTTTTGGTTTCCCCCTCACTGATTGATGGAGCCCAAGACTGCTTGACGACTTTCGGTGTGGGGTCAGCTTGAGCCGAGGTCGTCTCGTAACAGGAACAGGAAGAATAGCAAACAAGCACACAAGCAGGAATAGGAATATTGGCTGTCACTATCCTCTGGTTAGCAATCAACTACGGAGCTGGCAACTCACAAGCCAGCGAGCTCTGCCCTATCTAATTAAGTGCTTCGGCCCAGTTTATGAACGAAACTGACTCTACTTCCTCATTCAGGCTGATATGAACTGCAAAAGAAAGAAGGCCCTCATCTTTAGCGTGGATATCGTTGGTATAAATGAATGAAACTTGAATCAGGGAGGCTTGTTTCTGTCCATATATATGCAACTCTCACTCAAGAAATTCTCAGGTTTTCGCCTGGTAAAACGTTCTATCCACTAACAATATAACAAAAGGATGGATGGAATGGCGCTGCAGGAACCGGTCGGATTCGAACCGACGAATAGAAGTTTTGCAGACTTCTGCCTTAGCCACTTGGCTACGGTTCCCTATCAATTCCATGTCTTTCCCCCTTGTCCGACTTTGCTTCAGAGGGTGAGACCAGGGGCGTAGCGTAGATGCCGGAATGCCTTGGTTCGGATCCCAAACATCGACATCGGTTGGTTAGAAAAGAAGGATTCGAGCTGCGGTAATAAAGTCCTGTCTTAGAATAGTGAGAA
>LTAE01006289.1:4343-16279 GCA_001647135.1 Pontederia paniculata
TAATATTAGATCAAATATTAATGTTAGTGAAAGGTTTAAATAAATATTAAAATTTAAAACTTTTATGAGAATTATAATAATTTAAATTTTCAAAATAAACGGTAGTGCTTATAGGGGAAGTTTAGAATAACATATCTTAAACTAATCTAAGTATAAATAAATTATTTATCTTCTATCGGCCTAATTTAAATGAATGTATTAAGTATCATATATGTATAAACTTTTATTTTTATGTTACACATAATTATAAAAGTCAATTACACCCGTCCTTTTCTTTTTACATTTGTGCTCTATATTTAAGAACATTAATCTAGTTGGATCACTATGACATACAAAACACCCGTTGATTTAAAGCTCCAAATTATGCAATTGTAGAATCAAAACCTTGGATTGCTACAAGATTCAAAAAAAAAAAAAACTACCACATAATACAATGATCATCATAAGAATCACATACTCTAAACTTGCAAAGACAACTTAAACCAGACTATTTTTTTTTATTGACTAATGATGAAGGACACCAACTTGTCCGCACACTCTCATGCCATCGGACTGGAAGCGATAGGGCTCAGTGACTTCGGGGCAGAAGGGCCGCGGAGGAATCACGTACAGTGGTCCCGGACCACGTCACTCTCCTGCACGGTGAAGCCGAGGGCCCGCGCGCATGGCGTCGGCAGCTTGTGCTCAATGAAGCGTATGGCACAACAGCAGCTCGACGTCTCGCCATTGAGAAAGAAAAGGATGACCTCCCCTGTGCATGATTGTAGCTCGATGTGTTGCACCCGTCTGATGTGTATACTTCCTGACTGATCCAAGGCAATTAACTTGAAACAAAAAAATACAAATTGGGCAATTTGAGTATATGAAAAGAAGAAATTATATATGGATATAAAAAAAGTTGTAGGCAAGCTTGTCGTTTCCTGTTTTCTTGTCAAACTTTATTAATTAATATTTTTTTGGTTGATGAAATTATTCGATCGAAAAAAAATTAAATCTATTTGTATCCAATTTTATAATTTAGAAATAAGTCTGAAATATCGTGATAGTTCAAAAGAAAAAAAATGAAAATAACCATTAAAGTATGATGCTTTCGTTAATGATTCTGCATAACAATTTTACTCTGCCTCTTCTATTGCTACTGAAAAAAAATCATCCCATTTTAATGCATTTATTGATAAAAAAAGTTAAGGGTTTTTCAATTATTTGATTGATCTTGAATCTTAATCTTCTATTTCTATAGTTTTTGTACCAATTTCTTATATATTATTAGTTTCCCGTAGAAATCTAGTTGGCAATCGAGATCAATTATTCCAGTAGTAGTTAGTTCATTACTATATATCCAGCTGTTAACTGACCCAGTTATAATAAAACTATTTTATTATAATAAAACTTATTCCACTTCAAGCACTGCTCCATCCAGATAACAAAATAATTTCCGTCATTTATAATAAATTTGAATTTGTGACGAAAAAAAGAAAATTACTCCAATTTTGGGTGGTATTTTATCGGCCCCAAATTAAAGCTAAATTTGTTCACCCAAATTGGAAAGGACAAATTCAGCACCACAAAATTTATTTATTTCCTAAATAATAAATTTTTTATTCATCTCAATTTTGTAAATGATAATTTTTATCTCAAATTAGGATGCATTCTCAATTTTGTAAATGATATTTTTATCTATTTCCATTTTGAACTCATATTTTATATTTTATTTGTATAAGAATAAAAAATATATGGAGGATACATATTGAGGGTATAAATTGATGTACAATTTAAATACATACGAAATATTTCTAATAATTTGATTCATATATTTTATATTAGTCACAAATTTAAAATCGAACGATACTCTTTGTAAATTTATTCCGCACATTCGTTACCCTCTTTATTTATACATTTGAATCTAAAAAAATAATTCTATAAAAAAACATAACTTTATTCATTGGGTATTTCGATAGATTCATCGAATCAGATGTAAATTTTAATTAACAAAAAGTTTTGACTCAGATAATAAATATATTTTTTTAAAAAGGTGACCTTAATGTCACTCCAATCTCTTATTGCCACTCCATGATGACAATTTTACCCTTCATTAAAAAATGAAGCATATAAAAAGGTAAGCTTGTTCTTTTTTTTTCGAAATTCATCCAGATACCCTTAATCTAATAAAAGATGAATCAGAACTTATTGTTTCTTTTTGACAACTTATGCTTATAATTTATCTCATTTCCTCTAATCGTTGCTTTATTTCAATAATAAAAAAGCAAGAAAACTAGTAATTGCTTAAAGGACCTTGAGAATGGAACATCAAATGTAGTATAAATGGAATTCAAATCATAACGTCAATATAAATAAATTTCTGATAAAAAATGAAAGCAACCAACGAAACAAACTTCATTTTTGATAAAAAAAAATTAACTTCACATAAGTCACAATTTTTTAGTCAAAAATAAAATATGTTTAAATGCAATCCCTTCATAATATTTATAAAAACTTGGTCAAATTATCTGAAAAAATCTGAGTTGAATATATATATATATATAATTTTCTGAAGCTAGTGTGCTAGATAAAGATTTATAAAATTTTGTTTATTATATTTTTTTATAATATTTCAAACTGGGTGAAGCGTGAGGTAAAATTAACAAGGAGAATGATGAATAGACGTGAGGTTCAAAAATTAAACTTAGTATTCTCAGTGCATTTTAATATAAATAAAGGATAAAATTATCTTCATTGGAGTGGCAATAAGAAATTTTGAGAGATATTAAGGCCACCCTTTTTAAAATTTAATTTTATATTGCACCACATGGACATCTTTGGTTTTGCAAATGATTATGGAGAGGATGTGTGTCTGCCACATCCAAGGCATTTTTTTTAAGGAAAGTGAATTATCTATTTAAATAAAGAGAAGAAATATCAAGATACAAAAGGCATTAATGCGAGCAACATCCATAGGGTCGTCACATGACTCGTCCATGTACAAAAAGTCCCGAGTTTGGAGAGACGATGGACGCCTCATTTAAGTTAATATTTTCTGTGAGGTTTAAAATTTAGGATCTATTTGAAAATTTTATAAATTTTTTCGATGTTTTAAATTATAGATAAGAGTTTTTTTTCAGGTAAAAATAATTTAAATATTTTAAATGCATTATAACTAAAACAATAAAAGGAAGAAAAGAGAAAGAAAAAAAAATGCGAAGGTTTAGAATAGATAATTTTATTACCATATTTTTATATATTTCGTTGTATTTTTTATCTGATAAAAATTAACATAAAATATATGCTTATAAAAAAATCGTCCATAAAAACTATTACGACATAATGATTAAATATTTTAAATTATTTGACATTCAAATAATCCCTTAAAATTTAAAGTTTAAATTAAATTTTATATACTATTTTTTTACTTATTTATATTATTAATTGTGTCAAAATTTGGGAGGAAGCAGAAGCTAAGGCGATTCTTGAATAGTATCAACTATAGAAGTTTAAAGTCATGATTGAGAAAGAAATTAAAACGTTCTAAAATATAACCAAATTAATCATAGGCTAACATCTTTTATTTTTTTTAAAAACACATTAATTCATTAATAGATTTTGATCTAATAATCATTTTAAATAAAGAACGATAATCTTTTTTTTTCTAATAATGTTACTATGACAAAATCAATTTTCTAAACAAATGTTTCTTTCATTGATAAAATAAACGTAAATAATTTTGTAAAGGATGCCCTTATTGTCACTCCTGAATCTTTAATGTCACTTCTATTTAAATTATTTTACCCTTTCAATTCTTTCAAAGTTAATCATATTATTACTACTAACCAGATACAAATGCAAGACAGCTGTAAAATATAAGGCAATATCCAATTTTTTTTTCTCTATTTTCTACCACGAATTTTCTCCTAAAGTCCATGTCTTTAATTTTATAACTTGAACATTTTTTTAACAAAGTGACATATTTAGTGCAATTTAATTCACTTTGCAGAATATTATAAATTATAAATATTTACTCAACTACACTAGAACAAAGTAATAAATAGTTGTAGACACACAAAATTTGAAATATTATAATAATTAAAAAAACAAAAAATCACGTCAGTTCCATAATTAACTTTCAAATTTATATGTTGCCAAATCTAAAAACAAGTATCAATACGATTAAAAAAATAAGATTAGATTCTCAAATAAAATATTTAATCTATCGTTATAATTAAAATTTAAAAAATTATTGTTGGATTAGCATAAACTTTTTGCATCATTACAAAAATGACGTTGTAGAACTGACATCAAGATATCTCAAGTATAAAAAACTATAATAGCAACTAAAAGCTGCAATCTGAATAATTTTGTTTTGCAAAATATTAAAATAAAAGAATGAACCTGAAAAAAAAGATCTTGAAAATTCAAAGAATAAACTGATATGCTAAAAATATTAAATATTTCGAATATTTGAAATAGAACTTAACGAATTCTTTGAATCATAAGAAACACACTTTAATATCTTTTTTTTCGGTGGCTGATTATATCCATTTGGTCAAAAGAAGTGAATACCATGACAGATACGAGTAGTAAGCTCTAGGAGATTGGTGGCTGATTATATCCATTTGGCCAAAAGAAGTAAATACGACAAATACAAGTAGTAAGTTCTAGGAGAGAAAATATTATTTGAGTTAAAAGCAGATGACATTTGATATTCTTATGTTAATTTGTATATTATAATTATAGAAAAATTAAAAGGGTAAAATAGTCTAGAAAAGAATGGCATTAGGAGTGGCAATAAGGCCCCCTTTTGTAAATGTTGTGTAAAACAGTGTCAAGAAAATCATAAAAAAATAATATCATCCGCGTTTAATTTTGGAAACATGTTATAAAAAGAGAGCGGCGCTGGAATTGAAACGCCGTCTCGATTGTGTGCACTGCTACGTTGCTCGTGCAGGTGATGTAGGACTCCAATTTCCCAAGGGTCACACCATTTATTACCCATACATTATGGATGGATTAATATCCACGTTCAACATGCAAATGATGTTGCTATATTTTTAATTAATTAAATTAGAGCTTTCTATATAAGTTTCCCTGAGCATTCACCGTTTTCCTCTATCACTTGTCAAATCCAAACTCGGGCTATTTGGTCATGGATGAAGTAAAAGTTGGTGCCAACCCTGTTGATGCGGTTTGCGAAGCCATGAATGGGTTGGCTGTGAAAGATTCGGATGATCGGAAGATTCGGAAGGATGAGTTCAGCTATTTTAATGGTGATGATCTTGATCACTATTTCTCCGATTCTTCGGGGTCAGAAGACCATGTTGCATTTGGGTTTCTACATGATGATTATTTTCATGACTTCCTAAATTCTCTCCGTGTTGCATACTTTGGATCATATTCTCAGCAGTTTGCAGATGATCATTCAGGCCCTGGGCGTTTTGCAGAATATGACTCGTATTGTGGAGATATTGATGAACGCTATTTAGATTGATTTTTTCTTTTGTTAGTGTTGTGGGCGCTGAAAAAGCCAAAGAAGAGTAGTTTATGGTTTGGGGAGTTCTTATTGCATTTCCGTCTTTCTATCTGTTGTAGTTTCCAACTCGTCCATGGCCCCTCAGCTAATTAAGGATACTTCATGCATGAGGGAGTTTTTGCAACGTTTTGGTAGCTCATCTAGTGCAATTTTTTCTAATATCAATCTAATGGAAACTATTTGTTGGTGTCATATTAGTAACAATTTTTAAATTTTTTGTTTTCTAATCCAATAAAAGAAAAGCTTATGTAAAATCCAAAAAATAAAAGCTCATGATCGTTTCTTCGAGAATCAAATTTTTTTCGTGTATTAACAGAAGTAAAGTGGGTAAAAAAAATTTCTAATCCAAAAAACAAATTTATAACATTAAAGTATTAAAAGAAGTGGTTAAAACATGTGTGACATTAAAAATTTTGTCAAATGTCACTCTTAAAATCTTTATTCTTTTATCAATTATATCCTTATTTATTCTACATTATTAACGACTTAATTTATATTAAAAGACAGCTGTTCCCTGTGTGCCATTCTTGATAATTGTCACAAACTCGAGTCTCTTGACATTAGCAGCTGTTGCAATTTAAGAATCTACCCAAGGTTGAGAAAGAAACTTGAAAGGATTAAAGATTTGAAACTTCCTCTAGTCTTGTCCCCTCATCACGAGTTTCCTGTTGAAGATTTTTTCAACGATGATTATGCGTATTATGAGAGTGATGAGGAGTATTACTATTAAGTGCCTGTTTTTGCAATACCTAAGATACTTTGTAATGTTTCTCAATGATGGTTTAAGAGTTCTGTCCTTGTATTCCTTTTTATCTTTTACTGACTTTTTATTTTGTTCAATATTTTTTATTTTATTCTTATTTAATTTAATTTCAGCTACTAAATTAAACCTTGCACTTGATCTAATACATTTTAAAGGACCGTTTGCTCTCGGAATTATTATGGTAGGAATTAATTTTTTTAATCGAATGAGCTCCTTTCCAAGATTGAGATCTTTTAGATATATTCTGTTAAGAGCACTCTCTTTCGATCACTATCACATTTTCTTGTTTCGTTATTCTTTTATTTTTTTTCTCGATTTAACAAAATATCATATCCAAACGATAACAACCACAACAAATTAAAATGGTTAAAAAATGCACGACCTTATGTTAGGCGAATTTTCTATATTTTAAAGATAATTTTTTTTATATATTACGACATAATAATTAAATACTCTAAAATTATTGGACACTCAAACACGACCTTAAAATTTAAAGTTCAGGTTGAAATTTACATACTATGTTTTTACTTATTTATATTATTAATTTTGCCAAAATTTGGGAAGGGCCAAGTCGCTTCTTGAATAGTACCAACCCATGTTGTAAAACCCGGCCCGACGGCCGGTCGGACCGGTGTCCGGAGTCTAAAACGGATCATGGGTCACTTTAAACTCGGGATGCCAATTGGCCCGCTTTGACCCGGTCAAAATCTGGGTTGAACTGCTCAACCCGACGGGTTTGACCAACCCGGCAAAAAAAATATTTTTTTTCAAATAGTATATAGAAGTTTAGTTTAATTTTTTAAAGAAATAAATAATCTACTTTGCCTTATAAGTAAAATTTGAAATAATTATGTTAAATAAAAAAACTTAATGAATCAATCTAAAGTATTTAATAATTATCTTAAATAATCAATCCAGAAATTTAGTTTAATTTTTTAAAGCTAAATAATCTACTTTGTCATGATTAATATTTAATAATTATCTATTATTTATCATTGATAATTAAGTACTATTATAAATTGTGAATTAGAACTAAAAATATCATGTTATTATGTCAATAATATGTACTCATGTATTATGATTTTATACCTAATTTTTTACTTTATATTAATTTATTATTATCCGATTCGACCATCCGGTCTGATCGGTCCGACCGGTCCGACATGACCCGTCAAGCTATCCGGATCGATGTTCGTGTCGAATTTTAAAACATTGGTACCAACTATAAAATTTTAAAGTCATTGTGAAAGAAATTAATATTAACGTTCTAAGATATAACGAAATTAATCCTAGGCTAACATTTTTTGTTTTTTTAAAATACATGAATTCATTAATAGATTTTGATCCAATAATAATTTTAAATAAAAAATAATATTTTTTCTAATAACGTTACTACGACAAAATCAATCTTTTTACAAAAAAGTTTCTTTCATCGATAAATTAAACGTAAATAATTTTATAAATGTAGTGTGTAAAACAGTGTCAAGAAAATCATAAAAAGATAATATCATCCGCGTTTTATTTTGGAAACTTGTTACAGAAAAGAAAATTTTTCTATCTATTCAGCAATTATATATCGAAAATAAAGATAAGTAATGAAGGCATAAAACAAACAATTTCACTTAGGAATCTAGAAGATGTATGAGATTATATTGGTAAAGTGAAAATGAATGAGATTATTATGCATGTTCACAGCTTAAACATTTTCGATTGCACCATTTAGTTGACAATCGTATACGTTTTGGTCGTAGATTGGAGTCTTCCGCTCGTTCAAAGGCTGAGCATAATTTGGAAGCATTTGAAATAGCTTCGGACATGAAAGAGTTGAGACAACTCGAACTGGTTGGAAGTTGTCTGACTAATGATTCGCTTCATGCCATTCTTGATAATTGCCACGATCTGGAGTCACTCGATATTAGCAGCAGTTACGAGTTAAGTATGGACGTGAGTTCAATTAAGAAGCTTGAAAGGATAAGAGATTTAAAGCTACCCATGAGCTCTGATCATGTGTTTTCTATTGAGGATTTTCAAAATGCTGATCTTTACTGACGTATGTGTTTTCTCAATGTTCCTTACAACGATCTTGAAGACGATCATGATCATCTTTCCAGGTTTTTATGGCAATGATGATGGTGGGTATTATGAGACTGATAGTGATGATAATTGTTACTAATATGGGAATGATGATGATTATTACTAATTGCCTTTATTATTAGAACAAGGTGCATGGCCTGGATGATAATTATCTTCTATGCAAGATATTTTGTTATTAATTAAATATATTTTATTAAGTTTAAGTATATTAGGGCTTGGTTTTCTTTTTTTGAGTATCTTTTATGTAATATACTTTGCAATGTGATTGGATGGTGGTCTCTACTTTAATATATATGCACTTATATACAACAAAGTTTGGATTCCTATTCCTTTCTGAATTTATTTGTTTCCATTTTATTTTCTCTTCTATTTAATTCTACTATTTAATGTCATCAACAAATATATATAACCTTGCAATTCAATATAATACGTTTCAGGGGCTTATTTTATTTCAGAATGATAATCAAATGAGCTAATTTCCTGTATTTTTTGTGATTTTTTCATTCAATATGTTGTTTTTTTTCTTCTTTGTCAGAAATTTTAAATAAGTTGAATTAAGGTTTGTCTCGCCATCCCATTTAACTCGTTGACTTTCGGAAAATTTTAGACATAGCGTACGTTCTCATTAGACCAATATTTGACATCTTAATTGAGTTAGTTTTTTTTCTTAAAAAAAATCTTCGTAACTGCAAAAATGTGGACTACGAAGTTAGAAGGGCTCACTATACAATACCATATTTAAAAAAAATACATTTTTAAGTTAATATTATATTTAAATATTAAATGAATACGAAGACTTAATAGAATACATTGTTATTCTCAATAGCAACTTATGAAATAATTTCTAAGATTAACTTATAAGATTATTTCTAATTAAAATTATTATTTCACCTTTCGTTCATTTGTTAATAAGATATGAAGACTAAATTCTTTAATGCCAATACACTTTTGATTATTATTTTTATTTTACTTTGATTCATGGATGTTTCGATTATTTAAATGCGAGTGAATTGATAAAGCTACCCAAATTACTGTTAAAACAACTAGTTCTCTCCTCAACCTTGGTTAATGAAATTGATATTTACTTATTGTGTTATTGAAACTAAAATCATTAGATATTAAAATCAAAATAGACAAATCGAAAATTTGAGAGGATGGTCATCCTAGTTCAACTGACATGCACATATAAAGAAAAATTTAATAACAAATAAATTATATATAGTTCTTTTGTTTTCTTATGACAGAACAAGCTTCATTATGCGCCCGCGCACACACAAAATTAAGTATACAACCAGTCAGTGAATAAACTTGTTCTTTTATTTTCTATATATGCGGTTTAAAATGTATGGCACCTAGCCGTTCAATATAATCATAAGTATATTTTCCTCTGAAATTAACTAATTTAGTTGTTGGGGCAAAAGAGATCATAGATGTGTAGATGTGTTTGATTAGCCTTGTGATAATAATATGAATATTAGCTATTTCAAATGCTTCCAAAGGAGAACCGGAAGCTCCGTTGGAAAGGGGGGCAAATCAAAGTTTCAACTTCAGCATTTTTCGAGAAAAAAATGAGTCAATGGTAAAAACATATTTTCTATATGACATTAATTTCACTCGAGATTGATAATTTAATTTATAAGTTAAAGAAAAAGATAATCTGTATCATTTTTTTGGACGATTCAAATTTGATGATTAATACGTTCTAAAACTTTTTTCTTATGCCACCAAATCGGCACATATCATTTTTATAAATTTATAAATTAAAATATCAATTTTTTGGGTATATTTATTAATTGAGATGTTTCGCAGGTCCAATAATGCTATTATCATTGACTCATTTTTTCCCAAAAAATGCTGAAGTTGGAACTTTGATTTGCCCCCTTTCCAGCGGGGCTTGTGGAGGCTATCGGACAAGACGAGCACGCCCAATCCAGAGCTGAAACAATGAAACGTGTCAGTGAATAAACATCGTCCAGACGCTCTTGTGGTAGTCCTTTGGAAGCATTTGGAATATCTAATAGTATCTCCCATTCTGGACTTGGAAGATGTGGCTCATGTTGCATTTTCCTTTCTTCATGTTTTTTTTTAATTTTTACTTGACAATGTTACCAATCTATAATAATCAATAATAGTTGGTTTTGTAGATGTTGTTATGAGGCATGTCAACTACAAATCATTGGATTTGTAAATAACATAAATAATATTATTAAATTTAATATATATGATTAGTGATTGTTTTAAAATTAATAATTATTTATTCGACATTTAATTTTATTGTCTACTAATATTAAAAATAAAATATAGGAAACTTAACGGAAACAAAAAATATATAATTAAAATTGATGTCCGGAAGAAAAAAAGTAAAACTGAAAAAAAATTAATACACCAATTATTTATTAAATTAATACATTAATTTACTTGAAAAATTATTATTTCAATATCTTTTGGAAGATGAGATGAATAAAATGATAAAATTTAAAAAATATTGATATAAAAAGAAGAAAATGTATTAATACCATTAATTCAAGCAAAATTTTGCACCATAATTGAACTCTCAAATTAGCAAACAACAACACGCACTAATCAATGAACTAGAGTAGAAACATGTGTACAAGGTAGTACTATATAGTACTAATCATAATTTCTGACTCCGCCACACGAAAAACTTCAAATGATAAATAATAATGGATAGTCTTCATAATTAAATCATGATAATTATAATCATAATTATTCATCAGAATCATAAAGACTATCACTTTCATAATCATTATTTTTGTAACGCCCCCAAAATCAGACCTTGCCACCTAGCAATAATTTTGACTTTGGAGACGCTACCGTCATACATCTTTGACTTGTCTTTGACCAATCTGCTGGTCAACACTTTGTACATGTCAATGCGGAAGTCAGTACTTGACCTATAACCAGGACCTATGTCATGTGCAAGTCATCTCATCACGAACATCATCATGCTACCGCTGCGCCATCATCATCTATGCCTGCAGGATCAAAATGCAGGGAAGACAATCCTCTCATAAGCTATGAAGCCCAATATGTATAGGATAATAATTCAATAGGGTAAAGCATATATGAAGATATAAGTGAAAGAGAACTTGTCTTATCATTCAGTCATCTTTATAAAACAGTAGTATTATTTTCAATCACTTTACCTTTTCCTTTACTTTGCTACACCTCTTTCTTTCAGTGACGTCAGTATATCAATATCAATCTTTTTCATCTTTCATTTTCAGTAACAGTACAGAAACATCAGTTACACCTACTCATGGTGTACAGGACATCAGTATGTTCATGTTCAGTTCTTGATTCATCTTGGATAGCATCTTTTAATTCAATCAATAATGAGCAGTTATCAGTTCATGAAGATTCTAACGATCCGGTGCCAGGATGACTAGCTAGGCCATGAGGTCAACCCTAGACCCATCAAATAATCAGGAGGGCATAAAAATCCTAACAATAGGACACGAGGTCCTAACAGAAGGGACAAGTCCCTAAACAGGAGGGTACGAGACCCTAAACAGGAGGGAATAAATCCCTAATGCG
>LTAE01006290.1:5408-17482 GCA_001647135.1 Pontederia paniculata
AGGGGTAGGAGTTGTGTTGCATGGCGGTTTTGTCATATGCGATACATAACGCCAAAGCGGGGTTAAGGCGTCATATAATTATGAGTATGAATTGATCTAATCCGTCAGATTGAATGCAATAAATTGCTTAGGCCGTTGGATCAGGGTTAATCAAGTGGAAGATGCTGTGGGGAAAGAGCACAAGTGGTGGTCTTATCAACGACCTTGGTGGAGGTCACAATTATGTGGAGGGGGACCAAATTGGGGTTATATTTTGTAGATAACTTTTATGGGTTTTTTTTTACCAAAAATTGATGATGTGAGCTATAAGATTAATGTGGTGGAGCCCAAATTGGATTACTTTAGGGAGCAAATAATTAATACATGTCCATATCATGGTTGTAGCTATCTATTAGTCCATGTCTTGAATGCACCAATAAATCCACTTAGTTGGTCACTCATGAATGGTCTGTTTAAGCATAATTGAACACTTTGGGATCGATTAGGTACTCAGGTTAGATGTCTTGGGAGTTCTTTTACTTGACTTGGGTTAACCTAAGATACAATCTTATCCTTCTTTAGAATATTTAAGTATGCTTTGGGGAAGGTTCGAGAAAAGAATATAATATATCATGAATGTAATGTCGCACTTATGTAATTAGAAAAGGGCAAATCTGCTAAGATTACTAGTATTACAATATGTTAGATATCAGTTATGTAATTGGATAGGTATATTTTTTGGGCAGTTGGAAGCGTTGATTGCATGCGTAACTTCACTGTAGTGTGCAAAATAAGAAAAGACTTCAGAATGGGCGTCCATGGTGAAAGCAAGGCCCATGGGTCCAAAAGGGATGATGCTGTTACATGGATAAATCTTGGGGTCCAAAATATTAGTGTATCTGATTATCTATTTTTTTTTCTAAATCTTTGAATGAGTTACAAGTCTAAAATGGTTGAAGTAGGGGAAGTGCCATCTCTCCTAACCTCAATACAATATCAAAGTACTATTAATTCGTACAATAATTATTTTACATGTAAAGGTAATTAATATGGATATGAAACGAACATTATATAGAAGCAGCTCACACACACATATATTGAATATTCATACATTAGCAAGATAATAAATACTCGATAATATGTAATCATGCATAATAATTTAGTTGATTTAAAGTAGATAGTGAGCATTAGTGAGAAGTCGATTGAGGTGCTTCATTTTGAATGTGATTAGTTCAATGGAAAAAAAAAGATTTGGAGAGAAAATTTTACATAGGATTACAACTTAATAAGTAAAACAAAGAGATTGTTAAATTATTTTATTTAGCCAACCATATTATATTCTTATCCATATTATTTTAAATATTATTTACTTATTTCTTTCACATTTTCTATTTTATCTTATTTATCTTCCTTTCATATTTAAACAAACTAAAAAATTCAAAAATTCAAAATAGGTTTTAATAAATTTAAAAATTACAAATAAACTATTAAATTATTAAGGTTTTTTAATTTAAATTATTTAATATATTTAAACTAAATTTAATTCCAATAATATCTTAGTCAATATTTTTCTAAATAAATATTTTAATTACTTATTACTATTATCAACATTTTTATTAAAACAAATAGTTATTTATTTTTTAAAATAAGTATGAACAATTAGGCTCTATTTGGATCAGTGACAAAATCAAGAATGAGTTCTTATTCCAACGTTTTTTTATCAAACATTTATTTTTTCATCTATGGTTTGTGAGACCACCAAGATCTACTCTATCTAAGAACATGATTTTTTCTTGATGGATTAAGGACTTCGAAATATTTATAGGGTCAACAAACTTTCATTTTCGAATAAAAAGTTTGTTGACAAACGACCACCACAAGAATAGTAGAACTTAGCGATAGAAAAAAATGTCACTTAGATCGTCACTACATTGTTGCTAATAAATTTAGCAACGATCCAATGATGACTTAGCGACAAAAAGAAACGTCGTTATATCTTAGTCACTATTAGCGATGGTGAGTAATCGTCGCAACAATCGTTGGTAAGTTATCATTCAAACAACATAAATCTATCGCTGACTTGTTGTTGTTTTCTTTTTTCCTGGAAAAAATGATAATTTTTCGTTGCAAGACCATTACTAAAACATCGCTACACTGTCGTTAAATCTATTGTTAAACTATGAGTAGTTCATCAACAATTCGTCTCTAATTATTGAACAAAGGTGCCATTAAGTCGTTGGTATCTCGTCACTAAATCATCGCAAACTATCGAGCTAATTTATTTTTTAAAAAAAATAGCGTCACTAAACCATCATGAATTGTCGCTAATATGTCACAAATTATAAAACAGGGAAAACATTTAATTAATTTGTACATAAGACCTTAGATACAATATATATCATCATGATATTCAATATATATTTTCATCCATGCACGACACAATAAATATGTCCAATAAAAATACTATCAGTCGCATCATATCACAATACAAGTTCCAAAATATGTCGAATTTATAATACAACAAAGTTTAATTGTCAAACATCAAAAAAGTCTAATCGTTAGACTGAGGAGTGCGATAACTAGATCAGTCGCGAATCAAACTTAAGACCTCCAGCAATAGTGGTCTAACTCTATCATCAATGACCTCTCCCACAAGATCCCTCGGCTCACTTATAGTCATGGGAGCAGGTGTTGCAACCGAATTGCATGAACGACCAGTGATAGAAGAAGCATTGTCTTGCGAACTCAATCTACCTAACCTATAAAGTCGTCACTCCTTAGTAAGTCTTGCAACTTCTTTTCATACATCCTCATTGACTTTAGGGTATTCGTCAATATTATTCTCGTACTTCTCTGCCATAAGAAATCGTATGACTATTGTCAATGAAAATAATTAATTTCGTATCCAAAATTTAAGGAGAAATATTTGAAATTAGTATTAGAAAAATATACCGCTATATTTGTGCTTATTTTGTGATGAATTGGTTGATCTTCTTATTCGCGTAAACTTCTTTGGAAAGTCAATTTTGCCGCCACTCGACAACTTCTATGTCAATCACATATCACAAATTAGTCAGCATAATTGAACTATTTATGATAAGATTCAAAATTATGATAATTTAAAAAATATTATTTTATGTTTATGCTCTATGAACCCACTAGAGCATCCGTAATGGTATGTCGCATCCGACTTAAATAATCTATTATTTTGCCGATTGTTGACTTCTCTTGATATTCGAATAACGCCCTGCATGCAAAATGATAAGTGTTGGAAAACAAAAAATCTATAGGATATTACTTATTAAGTTTCACAAAGAGAACACCAAACTTTTTTTTGAAATATGTGGAGTAGGCTTGTCCTTCGCTTCAAGAATGTTATCGTTTGTGACAATCCTTACATCTCGATGATAATTGAATAACACTCCTATTAGATGAGTAGAAGCTACAATATTCCTTGTTAGAGCATCTAGAAGGTCTTCCTCCCATTCATACTGGCCTAAAAAATAAGTTTATATTATTTAGTAAACTAATTTAAAATGAAAATAAAATAACTTTACCTAAATATATTGTACATGTCATTTCGATAAGAAAATAGGATGTCCTTTCAATGAGCACAACCCATCGGAAATCTCGATAGGACAAACTTGTTGATGTCATGATAAATACATCCCAAGATGAAGTAGTATGCCTAAAATGATTAGTACATGTCATTTTAAATTCATTCATTAAAAAATATGTTTTTTAATAAATAAATAATTATCAACTCACGAATTATTTTTGTCATCCATCGTAACTCCAATACATGGCATGATATTGTAAGAATTTTGTTGGGATGATGAAGATCCAACATGAGCATTATATGAAATAAATGTTAGCTACTATAAATGTTAACAAAGAATAATAATATCATTATATGATGTTATGGAATATTATTTGTCTAAGTACCAATTACGGGCTCATCTTTTCCAAGTGGTGTGTCACGACTTCTGCCGCTCCCATTAGCTCTCCCACGATCATGAGAAGATATAACACGTAATAACATATAGAATATATATAGAAAACTAGATTTTACGATTTGTATAGCATTTGTTTGGACGATAACTTGTTCAACAACTTGAAAATAGCTCATATTTCTTCGCTAGTCTCATCAAATCTCATAATTAGCAGTATCATTATCGTTTATAAATTGATCATTCTTCAACTTCTAGATGACGACATATTTCGTTAATATTAACTTCTTACATAGGACTATTTTTGTTAAACAATATTGTTATTTCATTGTTGTGGGCTAACTTTATTACTCTCGTGGCTTGACCAACTTGATAATAATCGACATATGACATTCCACAAAACATAGTATTTTCAACGTTCATCTTTTTCACAATGAACAATTTATTCTTTACTTTGCATGTTGTCCATCAGTCGTCATCACTCATTTTAGTTGAAGAATATTTCACAAAGTAAACTTGTTGTGCTTGCTCAACTATCACGAATTGTTTATTAAAATTAAGCCTTGATCTATATTTTATATCGACCAATCCATAAATATCATTAACCTTAACACCATTTTTTGGATCAAACCAATGACCATGCAGTATGAAAATATTCATGTCTCCAAGGTATGATAACTCTATAACTTGCTCGATGACACAATAATAATTCAACTCATTTTCGTCGTATAAACAACTTCGAACACAAATGTCATTATTCATTGTAGATTTATTTTTTCTTCATATGTTTCAGTGTGAAATCTATATCCATTGACGATGATACCGTTATAAATTGACATTTTTTTTCTATTTATAACTCAAACTTTTGATGTCTCTATTTGTCACTTTGTTGTCTTTTACTTGGTTCTTAAGCCAACTCGAGAATTTTTCATCTCGACTTTGCAAAATTGATCGTCCGTCATATTCCAATTCAATTATCTTTGAAATGTTCAAATTCCTTATACAAAAGAGAAATATAAGAATTGTGATGTTTATAACCTAATATAAATTAATCCTTAGTAAAGATTCTTACTTTACATAATGCTCCACTTTCAAAATGTTGACGAGGACATTACTTTCTATGATCAATAAATCATTATCGTTTAATATAAATTTGTGTGTTCTACCAATCGGAGGCGTTGAAAACTTAAAACTGGATAAACCATCTTTATTGATTTTTTTCTCCACCGTCGTCACTTCATGGGACTTGGGTTCACCTTGTTTGAATTTCAAGTTCAAAGTACAATGATGTGAAATTAGAAACTTTCTCAAAAAAGTAGGTGTCTCGTATAGATCTTTCAATTTTTTACTTTATTTTTTCCCTTCCTATTTAAGTACAACATGTACCTCTCAAATGCATATATCCATTGAAATTTTAGTGAGTCTTCAATCTTTGCCTCATGGTGAGATGTACGATTAAATGCTTCATGACATTAAAGAATAATGGCAGAAATATTTTTTTTACTTTACATAAGGTAATTATAATTGATGATTTCAAACATATCATGTCATCTTTACATATGCTATAAGCGCATAACTTTTTGAGAATATGTTGAATTCAATTAGAATTCCTCATATATGTTTAGGCGAATATTCTCAAAAGGTAATTTGGATTAATCTTTATATAAATATACGACAATCATATGTCTTCATCTTGAATATTATAAGATATTCAAGATTGACACAAAAAGATATATAAGACGCGTATCTATTCGAAAATCTCAATTATTTTATCCACTCAAATATGAACTTGCGTTGTTCACTACTTAATATATAAGTAACTTTTGGCTTTATATATTTTTTATTTTTATGAGCCAACTCAAGTTTCGAACATTTGCATAGGAACTTTAAGTCCTCTCTAAAATTCATATTATCTTTTGTTTTGTCTTTTATGTCCATCACAATAAATCCTAAAATACATTTTTCTATCTCAATTATGATCAATTCCAAATCCAACTGGTCAAATTGTGGGTGATTTTAGCCCAAAAGTCATAGGACCAATCATATGAACTTGCGACAATACTCCAAGACTAGTTATTCTGATTATTCGTAAACTTTTCCCACAGTTTCCTTACAAAAAAATTGGTCACGTCGTATGAGGTGCTCGATTGGCAAGAATATTCGATGACAATCAAACCAACACATTTTCTATCATGTTTCAATTAAAAATGACTGTGTGTTTTTCTCTCGAATTGGACATGCAAGTTTTTCTTTGGTGCTCCATTCACTTAAAATTTCATATGTAAGAAAGTTATTAATCGTCCACCATAGTGTCACTCTCGTTACAATTTTTTTACTTTTTTTATCTGTCATATATCAAAACTCTATCCTCTGATAGCATTTTCAATTAATCAACAAGAGGCCCGAGATATACATTTATACTTGCGCTCGATGACTTCGGATATGAATCATGTAAGTAAAAAATGTGTTCTTTACACATGCACATACTTGATGATAGATTATCAGAAGTAACAAATAGATGCAAATATGAGTATGATATAGTTGAACCTTCAGATGGATTAAAATCATCAGACATTATGAATCTCTAAATTAAAATTAGGGTGACATATGTCAAAATGTTTTCACACTTCTACATCTGAAGGGTGCATCATAACTGATGGATCCCCACTTTCTCTAAATGTAATCGCATAAATTATGTAGTATTCTTGGATAAAAACATGCAATCTTGGGGCGATAAAAAATATATCAAGATTGTAATAGGAATATCTTTATGATTCTATTAGAATTTGTCTTTGATTTGAACCGAGACTCGCTGCATACATAATAATTTTTTAGTTCGTTATGTTCCTTGTAATACAACATGTAATAGTTGCGACAAACATCAATCTTCTGATACTCTAATTCAGGTTCACTCATCATTTTTTTGCATTTATAATAATTTTCAAAAAAATTCTTCAGAGGAAGACAACATACTTTTGATAATAGAAATCGTTCTATAATAACGATTTTCACTTATATTATATTCGGACTTTAAATTCATCAACTGTGAAATAAAAGATAATGTACTTTATTGCTTGCGACCATTACAAAGAGTTTCATTTGCATTTTTAAGAAAATTATAAAATATTGAAACTAGCACATTAGGACTTTCTTTTCTTTGTTCATGCTCTCGGTAAAATGTAGCACAAAAATTTGTATCTTGAACCATATCAATGTAGGGATTTGTCAAACAATCAACACAATTATTTTGCTTGGACTTTCATCTTTCCAATATTCTTCATTTTTCAATGTCCAATTCAATTAATTCTCCCAAAAACCCTTCCAATATAAATTCTTCTCGACATAATATTTTAGTTTCAGTTTCTTATTCTTACAACTCGCACATTGACAATGAATGCGACCAAGAGAATCAAATGCATCTATTTCTTCATATGAAAATCTCAAGAATTCATCAATTGTGAAGATAACAATTATCATTTTTTCACTGAAAACATCGTTCAAATCTCATTATACTACATAAAATTTCAACTAAACATAATTAAGTTACACTACAATTAACTAATCATAATAAAAAAATGAACTATATTAACTACGCTAAAAAAATTAACTATGTAAAATAACTAATTTTATGAAAATTAACTATAAAAATAACTATGTTCATAAAAAGCAACTCCTATAAAATAATTACTTTCATGAAAATTAACTAGGTTTAGGGTGGGCGACCGAAAGGAGAAGGAGGTGGGCGCTAGTGGGAGGAGGAGGGCGGCGACTCGCTGACTCCCTCCTCTAGGTAGGCCACCGCGCGCTATTCCTCCTCCTTGGACGATGGAGTAGGAAGGAGAAAGGGGAGGGGGCCCTCAATTAACTAAACATAATAAATAAAATATACTATATTAACTACGTTAAAGAAAATTAACTATGTAAACAAACTACGTTTATGAAAATTAACTATAAAAATAACTATGTTCATAAAAATTAACTCTTGCAAAATAGTTACTTTCGTGAAAATTAACTAGGTTTATGGCGGGCGAGTGAGAGGAGAAAAAGGTGGGCACTGGCAGGAGGGAAGAAGGAAGAGTAGGGGCGGGTGCAAATGAGAGGAGTAGCCTCTGTCCAAGGTGGCTAGCACGCCCGCCTGCCCTTCCTCTTTCCTCTTCCCTCGGTCCAAGGAGGAGGAGGAGGGCGTGATAGTTGATGATGGTGGAGGAGGAGAGAAGTGGGAAGGGAGGAGGAGGAGGAGGAAGGGGAACTGAGGAGCTCACCAGACAGACGATGGGTGAAGACAACGGGCGAGCAGGCGGCAACAAGAAAGGGAGACGTGAGAAAGAGAGAAATATAGGGAAGGTGGTCGAGCTTAGGCACGTGAATTAGCGACATATATTTCCCATACATTAAATAAAACTTTTCCCCCAACCAAACAAATGCAGTCATTTAGCGACAAATTTTCGTCGTTAAAATTGTCGTTAAGCTTGCAAAAAAATAAATAAAAGAGCAATCGTGTTCGTCGTTAATCCGTCATAAATGTGTCTCTATAACCAACGATAATTGACTCTCGCAATTTTCACATATTCTTGTAGTGGACCTCTTAAATACTCAATTATTTTTATCAATTAAACTCTTCATTTGCGCCCCTCAAGATTTTTAGACGGGGATTTAGACTACAACTAAAGATCACCATAAGATTTAAATAGCCTACTAAGGAATAGCTTGATTCCTCGGTCCGATGTGTTGTCTCTTGTTAATTTTAAGATATTATTATTTAGCATTATAAATATTTAATTTTCATTTTTTTATCATATGATGATTTAATTATTATTTTAAATATTTTAGTTGGAATCAAACTATATTTATATTATTCTATTACATGAATAACTTATTTTCCTCAAATTTATCTTCATAATTTATCAAGTGAAATCAAGAAATTTGATTAATTTTAGAATTTTTTTATCAATTTGAAATAGACCACTCACAAGTGAATTCAAGGCTCTCGATAAATTTTGAGCTTATCGCTCATCTTTCGTTATGATCAAGCTACTAGGACATTTAATTCTAGTTTCAACCACAAACTCAATGTAAGTGACTGGAAGGGGAACCAACTTAATTAGTTATGATTGAGTTGATGAGTTTTTCTTAAATTGATAATAGCTTGCACTTTTCACCATTAATCATAGTGTAGTGACATATATATCGTCTAAAAGTATTGATAGGGATATATTAAATGATCAAAGTCTGAACTCCATATGCTGATGCATAGATGGTTAAACATAATAGTTTAAAAACTTTGAACGATAGACTGATAACGAATACATGATCAAATTTTAGATCGGATAACGTCATGTGCCCCATGCGCTCATCAAGCAATCTCAACTTGGTTTTACACAGTTACACTTTTATTTCATGACCCGTTGCAAAATTCTACGTGTCCTTTACTTTATTATGCACTTATACTTGGCTTTATGTAGATGATACGCAATCAATACATTATGTACATGCACATATATACATAAACTGGAAACCTCAAGCCACACCCGATAAGATCTTCAGTTAGCTAGCTGCTCACGCATGCTGGTAATTCGTGGTGCTAAGTAGACTTCAAAATTATCTTTTAGAGTTCCTCCCTCCCTATTGATTCTGGCCTTCCATCATGAATTGTGTCTGATCGTTCAGCTCAATATGGTGCTAGAATCTTGCTGAAGAGCAAGCAATTGCATGAACCATGCATGTTAACTAATGACACCCGTCAGGCTGACCATCAACTGCATGATCAATTAGGACCCCAGCAGCTCAAGTACATGACCATCCTCAGTGATTCCTCTCCACACTTTGCTTCTGTAGATTTGTAGTCGCGCTTGTATTTGTTGTCATGCTTGCTGCCTGGAACAGCAAGTCTTGCATCAGTGGTAGCCACGGATCCGATGGCCGACAGGTTCCGTTTGATAGCCGGCGAGTAAGGCTTCGCCACCTGATCCTTCAGATCAAGTGCAGCTCCAAGAGTAACCGCAACGCAGGCCTTGTTGCCAAACTTCATTATTTGGAAGATCAAGAGACTTGGATTGAAGATTGATCGAAGAGAGCAACGAATATTTGATGTTTTTGAATTGAGGAATGGTAGATGAATCTGAATGAAATGACAACGAAGGCTTTAAATAGGACGTGGAAGTGAGCGTAAGGGTTGGTGGTATATGAGCTATGAAGCCAATGGTTTCATGATGAGACACCAAAAACAATCGGCACAGTGGACCATTGGTTCCTTGAAACAGGGAGTAGGTGATGGTGGTAATCGGTTGCTAGAGTTATCTGGTTTGTGTGGCGACCCCTTTTGCGTCTCTTAGGTACTGTTACAAAGCATTGACATGTACGTTAAAAAGTTTATGTCGATAGAATGATCGGAGCATGGCTCCAATTTTTTTGTCCACATTCCAATATTTCTTTTTCCCTCTTGCTGCGTATCCGTAGCTCAAATCTTCATACGAAGAAGGTACTACTTATCATACCCTCAGTCTCCTTTACTTAAAGCCTAATCATACTTCCTTGTGCTGGGTGCATGAAAACTCAGTTTTTGGACCTAATTACGAAAGAGATTTTTGCACCCTGGAGTTGCACCCCAATTATTGATGCGAGTAGGAACCACCATGTAGAACTCTTTTGTTATCTGTGGGGCTTCTGTCAGTTTGGCAAACAAATAAGAGGTATCAAGTACTATCAATTGATTAGACTATTTGTTGAACAGCTCTCATGTTAATTGAACCCCACACTGATACAGAATGAATAGTTTCAATTGTCCATTGACTGAAACTAGCTGTAAATTGTGCAGAAATGTTACCATGGAATGTTGCTTATATATATTTGTTCAAAGAAGGTAACAATTCTTAACAGATGTCGTAGTACATGAAAAGAATATCAGAGAATTAAATGGACATGGGGAAATTTTGTGATGCTGTTTCCTACCAGGGCCGATCTTGTAGATGTCAAATTTAGGCTGTTAAACGAACATGAATAATTTGAATTCATACTTCTAAAACATCCAATGTAACTATGCATGCAGTTGCGCCATGCTTATTCCACAGAACCTGTTGGGGATATATAGTGAAATTGTAAGTAGAGTAACTTGTGATAGTTTGGTTACCTTGTATATTATTTTCATGCTCCTAACATTAAGATCTTTGTTGATATTTAATATTTATAAGGAAGTTGACTTGATTCTTGGCTAGAATTGGTCATGCCCAAGTGTTGTGCATAGTTGTTTATAATTAAGTCTGATAAGAAAAAAATGATATAATTAATAACTAATACGAGCATATAAATATAAAATACTGAGATTAAAATTGTCTTATGAGAATTTTTCATATCGTACATTTTAAGTTAATTAAAAGCAATTAGAAACTAAGTAGGAGTAAAATGGCCTAAAAAACTAGGTCTCTTAAGTAATGACCAAGGTCTCAAGTACACCATCAAGATTTAATTCTTATTTATTGATAACTTAATTTTATGACTTGTGTCTTTCACCTTTTTTTTTGGAAAAAATGGAAACGATTCAAGAAAAAAATAGTTATGGTATGTGGCTGTCATATAAGTAGGAGAGTTCAAATTCATTTTAAGATATTGATTTTTTTTTAGTTTAGAGTTTAGCCTCCTTTACAGATATGTCACATATCAAGTACATAATGTAAGCTGCAATCGTATAGGGTGTTATACCATTTAGAAGCAGGCGCCGAAATAAAAGTATACTGCGTACATTATCTTTTTTCGGTAAAAAGAATACATTATCTTCGTATTTCCTCTATTTTTGACATGAAAGAAATGTCGAATGAATCTTGACTAAATTCTTAAAGGACACATTTTTCTTTTATCTTAGTTATAATTCAGCTCTTTCATTCTCCTTATTTAGAAGTACAGTTATGATAGTATTCGCAATAAATCTTCTCGGGTTGCTTATGGCATTTAAAAATAAATATCATGTTTGCTCAAAATTAGCTTGCAGACGAGACATCAGAAATCTTGGACATGTGAAACTCATCCTTCACTTAAGGGACCATGAACATTTGGTTTTTATATTATATCTTATCTTTTTGGTTAAGAAGACCATGAACAAATTATAATGATCAATGCGCGTATATATATATATATATATATATATATATGAGA
>LTAE01006291.1:0-25783 GCA_001647135.1 Pontederia paniculata
GAGAGCCTTAGTTCCCCTTGTGAGAAGGGTCCAAGAGAGCTTGAGTGATTACATGTAAGAGGTCGTCTCCTTGTCCTCAGTACAAAGAAAGGAGAGTTGTAAGGGAGCCTTCGCCCTTTGAAGAAGGAGATAGTGAACTCCAAAGATCTCGTGGGAGAAGATCGGAGAGGGGACGTAGGCCAAAGAGTTCGGCCGAACCTCGATAACAAACCTTGCATTTGTTCTTGTGTTTGTTCTTCTCTCTACTCTTTTCTCTCTATTTGTGTTATATTCGTATATGCATGCATCCGTTAAACACAACACATCTAGATTAAGTTAAGAAGAACAAAAATTTTTAATATACCAATTCACCCCTCCCCCTCTTGGTGCCATTCCAGATCCTACACCTTTCCTCTCGGAAATAGAAACCCCTTCTTCGTTGTCCTCTTACTTCTTTTTATCATCCATATATCTTCCAATCATTCCATGTCACTTGTCCCCTATCACTACTATAAATAATGCCTAGAAACAACCAAGGAATCTGCTACATTTGTACCCAAAAGTGGTAGAGGAATCTGTTGCAGTTTTATCTTCTAGCAGTCTTTGGCTGGTATTAGCGTCAATGTGTGAACATATGTGTAGGTGCCCCTAGGTACAATGTTTGTGTGCATATGTAAATTTTTGTGTGCAGGTCCTAGGTTCCATGGTGGTCCTCCCCTACCCTTTTGACACATGTCCCTGCCATTTCCTACACGAAACACCCAGAATAGGACAGGTTGTTACTTCTTGTCTTTTGTGTATTTTGTCTGGTAGCAGTGTCAAGGTGTGAATATGCAAAGTCCCTACAGAAAAATCAAATGTAATCGCTCATAATCCCTATTAAAAGAGTTCAAGGTCTATAAAAATGCATTTATAGATAGGAAATTTCGAAAATATGCAAAACCCATGAAATTATATGATAATGTGCGAAAGAAATGTTATAATTCCATGGTAAAAATGTGACTTTGCATATAGAATTTAGGGCTAAATATCCTGTCATCAGGAATGATTTCTCAAAATGTAACTATGCGCATAGGAGCAAATATGGCTCATAAACAATATCCAAAATGAGGAGCAAGGTTCCTCATAAATTCACATATGGGAGATAACAATAAATCTCAAATTCGTATGGCCAGTATGGATGAACATCAAATATCAAAGTTCAGAAATACACTAGAGTTTCCTACTTTTAAATGTGAATATAAGCAAATGATATGTTGATCCAATTTAAGTCCATCCTTGACCTCACTCAAATAATTTCTCAACCCGTGCTCATCACATAGCAAAAACTAACAGTCATCACCTGTAAAATGGGGAGAGAGTGGTGTCATAAATGACTAACTTAGTGGAGGGAACATAATATCGAAAATTAATAAAACCAAGGCCCATGATGCAATACGATAAAATAATGATAAAGCCATGAATGAATTTCATGTAAAAAATTGTCCTTATTAGCTACAAAAGGAGGTAGGCTAAAGAAGGAAGGAATCCTCACTTAGGTCGTATGGCTAGTATGGGTCCTAAGTAAGTTATTATGCGGACTGAGGCTTGCCAAATCATACACAGACTCGATACCTCTTCGATGTCGTCCACCTTGGAGTGCAATAGTATGCTAAGATTTTGTTGCGGCTATGAAATGATTTTAATATTTGTCGCACCTACTCAAAATCAATCATTCTTCGATGATATGCAAAATCACGCCACAAGGCAATTTTTATTATGACAGTTGATATGTGTATGAATGCATGCATTTCATAAGAGAGCATTTACCCAAAAACTTTTTAATCCATGAAGATTTCATCAAATCCCATAAAGCTCAAGGATACAATAAACATAATAAAATCCATTCAGAAAGTCCATAAGGAGAATAGTACCATAATTGCATGAATCTAAGAATGACTTTAGTAAATAAGACATGACACTCAGTCATTCACTCGGACGTCCGCAGTTCAAAGTTTGAATCCATTGTTCCTCAATCAAGCTCCTTCGATCGTCTGCCAAAACCTTTGGCCGACCGATCTTGACTTGAGTTCACTTCTTCAACCTATCTCTGGTCGTCTGCTGATTGTACCTAAATCTTCTCGGACGTCCACTCTTCGGTTGAAGACTTCAGTCAAGCTCCTTTGATCGTCCGCGCTTCATCTTCGATCTACCAATCTTGACTTCCTCCAACTTCAATTCATCTCTGGTCGTCCGCTGATTGCACCCCAATCTTCCCGGACTTCCACTCTCAAGTGAAGTCAACTGTCAAGCTCCTTCGGTCGCCGGTTGCTCCTACGGTCGTCCGACTTGACCTTGTGCCAACTCCTTCAACTTCTCTGGTCGTCCGCCGATTGCACCTCAATCACTCGGACGTCCACTTCTGGAGTTGAAAGCCTCTATCAAGATCCTTCGGTCGCCTGCACTTCACCTTCGGTCGACCGACTTGAATTCTTCCATATCCTTTGGCACCTCTGTCGTAGTCCACTGATTCTCCCTGAATCCTTTGAACGTCCACTTTTCTTCCTCTAGGTACTTCGGGCATCCGCTCATTCTTCACTGAGATCCTCAGACGTCCACTCTCTCTTCAGTCAGTACTTTGACCGTGAGCTCACTTCCCAATGAGATCCTCGGACGTTCACCAAATCTTCTTCTGACAACCCATCAGATTCCTTGGACTTCCACTGTTTCATATGTCAGATGCTTTGTTCGACCGCAGCTCTGTCTCTTCAGCCCTTGGACGACCTCTATCTCTTCATCGATCATCCTCTCATCCTACGGTCGTCTGATCTTCAGCTCATCTCAGATCTGACAAACTCCTCATCGTCCACTTGTCTTTTCACAGAGCACTCCGAACGACCTTTTGTCTTCATTTGATATCTATCAGCCGTCCCACTCCATCTTCGGTTGACCGATCTTCACTCTATCATCAGCTTTGATCGTCTGCTGCTTTAACTCATGAGCCTTCAGACATCCATTTCAACCTTGGCAATCTCCCGATCGTCCACTAACTTCAATCTGAAACTCTTGGACGACCATTGTATTATGCCTCAGCTCTTCGGTCATCCATCCTTCATCTTTGGACGACCTCTCCTTCCTTAGCCAAAACACCTCTTCGGCTAAGTCTCCTCACTAGGCGTCCACTTCTCCTTGGACCGCCCATTCTTCAATCTTTATACTATTGGTGTAAAGTCTTAGGTCTCCCACTATTCTTCATCGGGCGACCTCTCCTGTTTAACCTTGTCTTCGGTCATCCTCTCAATACCTTTGGTCGACCGCTTCAGTCTTTGACTTTACTCCTTTGATATTTGCTCTTCACATCGGTCGACCACTTTTTAACCTTTGGACGACCGCTGAGTCTTTGGCTCTACTTCTTTGATCTTTGCTCTTCTTTGATCTTTGCTCTTCATACATTCTTGGCTTTCCAATCTAACTTATTTAGATTTTTAGTGCCAGAATCTAATTCATTATTAGGAATAGGAACGTATACACCATTTACTAGTCTAGTAGGCATATCAAAACCATTCTCAATGACATCCCAAATGTCACTATCCATGGAACACACATAAGCTTGCAATATAATCTTCAAATAAGAGAAGTTAGATGCATTAAATAAAGGTGGTCTAGAAGTAGACTGTCCCTCACCTAGGGTAAAACTATTTGATGCCATCTACACTCGAGATTGTTAAATCTATACGTGATTTGTATGCATTTACAAATTTGTGAGTGACCTAGGCTCTGATACCAATTGTAGGATCTAGATGAAACCAAGAGGGGGTGTGAATTGGTGTATAAAACTTTTTCGACTTTTTCAAAAATGATTAGTTCTATAAGCGGAAGCATACAAATGCAAATATGAGAAAGATGAAGAAACATGAAACAAGCAAGCAAACAAACAAATAGAGGTTTGTTGACGAGGTTCGGCCGAACTCCTGGCCTACATCCCCACTCCGATCTTCTCGAACTCGAGACCTCCGGAGATTACTGAACTCCTTCTTCAAGGGCGAAGGCTCCCTTACAACTTCTCCTTTCTTTCTTAGAGGACAAGGAGACAACCTCTTACAAGTTCACTCTTGAACTCACTCTTCCTTCTATCCTGGATTCTTCACTCGAATCACAGAAGGAGGAACTAAGGCTTTTTCGCTCAAGCACTCACCGGCTAATTTTGCTAAAGTTATTTCCCAAGACTCTTGGGATTACAATATATACTCTGCAAAAATGACCTATTCTGTCACTCAGAAAACTAGCCGTTAATGCAAGTACAATGCACTTCACCTACTCTTCGGTCGCCCACTGCTCCTGCCTCGATCGATCGCTACTCTTGTGAAGTCTTCACTTGAACTGTCGTCTGGTGCCTCAGTCGTCCACCGTTCACCCTCGAACGTTCGCAGTTCAAAGTTTGAAGTCTTTGTTCCTCAATCAAGCTCCTTCGGTCGTCCGCCAAAATCTTCGGCCGACCGATCATGACTTGAGTTAACTTTTTCAACCTGTCTCTGGTCGTCCGTTGATTGCACCTCAATCTTCTCGGACGTCCACTTTTCGGTTGAAGACTTCGATCGTCCGCGCTTCATCTTCGGTCGATCAATCTTGACCTCCTCCAACTTCAACTCATCTCAGGTCGTCCGCTGATTGCACCCCAATCTTCTCGGACGTCCACTCTCGAGTGAAGTCAATTGTCAAGCTCCTTTGGTCGTCCGTTGCTCCTGTGGTCGCCTGACTTGACCTTGTGCCATTTCCTTCAACTTCTTTGGTCATCCAGTGATTACACCTCAATCACTCGGGCGTCCACTTCTGTAGTTGAAAGCCTCTGTCAAGATCCTTCGATCGCCCACACTTCACCTTTGGTCGACCGACTTGACTTCTGCCATATCTTTTGGCACCTCTGTGGTCGTCCGCTGATTCTCCCTGAATCCTTTGGACGTCCACTTCTCTTCCTCTTGGTACTTCAGGCGTCCGCTCATTCTTCACTGAGATCCTCAGACGTTCGCTCTCTCTTTAGTTAGTACTTTGGTCGTCCGCTCACTTCCCAATGAGATCCTCGAACGTCCGCCAAATCTTCTTTTGACAATCTTCGGACGCTCGCTCATTTCCATTGAGATCCTCGGACGTCCTTTCTTCCTTCTGACATTCTTCAGACGTCCTCTGACAACCCATCATATTCCTTGGACGTCCACTATTTCATCTGTCAGATGCTCGGGCCAACCTCAACTCTGTCTCTTCAGCCCTTGGACGACCTCTATCTTTTCATCGGTCGTCCACTCATCCTATGGTCGTCCACTCATCCTGTGGTCGTCCGATCTTTAGCTCATCTCAGATCTGACAAACTCTTGGACGTCCACTTGTCTTCTCACAAAGCACTTTGGACGACCTTTGTCTTCATCTGATATCTATCGGCCATCCGCACTCCATCTTCGGTCTACCGATCTTCACTCTGTCATCAGCTTTGGTCGTTCGATGCTTTAACTCATGAGCCTTCATACGTCCATTTCAACCTTGGAAATCTCCCGGTCGTCCACTATCTTCACTCTGAAACTCTTGGACGACCATTGCATTCTGCCTCAGCTCTTCGGTCGTCCATCCTTCATCTTCGGACGACCTCTCATTCCTTAGCCAAAACACCTCTTCGGCTAAGTCTCCTCACTGGGCGTCCACTTCTCCTTGGACCGCCCGTTCTTCAGCCTTTATAGTGTTGGTGTAAAGCATTCGGTCGTCCACTGTTCTTCATCGGGCGACCACTCTTGTTCAACCTTGTCTTCGGTCGTCCTCTCAATACCTTTGGTCGACTACTTCAGCCTTTGACTCTATCCTTTGATATTTGCTCTTCACATTGGTCGACCACTTTTTAACCTTTGGACGACCACTCAGTCTTTGACTCTATTTCTTTGATCTTTGCTCTTCACATCGATCGACCACTTCCCTACCTTTGGACGACCGCTGCACACATAAGATCTTCCTATTATGTGTTCTATGTGCATAGGACGTCCGTTCATCAACTTCGGTCGACCTATCATTGTCTGAACATGAAAATTCTATCTTTAAAAACACAATTAAACAAGCTTATCAATCCAAACCAAGTTTTCTCACAAATTTGTGATCACAAAACAATCTCGGGATCCTAGATTCAACAATTACACTACATTTTAAGAAGTGTAATGAACTTTCACAACCTCTACAAAGAAGAAAAATCAAAGTTTTATGAACGGGTCGTTATTTGATGTTACGCGCCGTAAGTGAAAATAAATATGAGTTTTCAAAGTTAATACCTAGTGTTACGGGCCGTTATAGTTCATCACAGGCTATTACATGGCATTTCACGCGTCATTATAGCCCCTATCACAACCCATTAAATATGTTACAGGTCACAACAACAAAACTACATATTCACCGTTCTCACTCAAACTATGATCTTTTGGAGGAATTTCAATGGGAAATTGATTCTTATCTTATCCAAACTCCTTGGGGGTCAAAAGGAAACATATTTGATCATATTTTGAAGTATTTTGAAGGATTAAATCTAAACCAAAAAGTCAATTACAAATTCAACAGAGATCTCCTTATCTTGACGTGGAAATTTCCAAACTTTTTCAAACTCTATGAAAATTCTAGAAACCCCTTTGAGGCTATAAATACGCATGTTGAGAGCTAGAATTCATATGATAGAACATGATAGGACATGCAAAGATATGCTAGGATATGCTAGGGTGTGCTAGGAGCCTAGCACCTGTGCCTACAAGCCAAGGACGAGAGAGGAACTTGAAGGGTTGTTGAAAAGATTTCTGTGCGGTACACTCATTAAGAAGATCGTGCAGGAGTTCATTATCAAATTTAGAAGAGTACTATTTGTTCTACTTTATGTTGGGATGTTTTTTTTCTGTAATCTTTTAGACAATCTTTCTTTTGTAATAGTCATAATTGCTAGGGTAAACTTTTGGATTCTTTTTCGATATTACTTATAGTTATTTGATTCTTATGAACATGATTGCTGAGTGCATTGCTTTTTCTTCAATTTTGAGTGAACTAGTTGTTGACTGTTGACACATCCTCTATTAGTTCATGATCTCTTTAGAACTGATTATTGATTTTTAAGTTGAAGTAATTCATGTCTGGTAAGCAAAATTGTGATTGATATAAAAATGCAAATGGGAGGATGGAACGCCGACAATTTCTATTTTCTTTTTGCATGTAAGTTTAATTTCGGCAAAGAATTATGTTGGTTGAATGTTGTTTTAGACTTGTATCTGTTAGCCCTAGGATGTCCAGCTAGACTCTTGTCGCCGGAATCCTGGGGGTGCCTCTGTCTCTTATCATATCTGCTCTGATATTTTGATTTTTCATTCCTATATCGCCTACTTGATCTCGCGCTATGAACTGTGTTTGATGAATTGAGTTGTGTGTTTTCTTGTTGTTTGTTTGATTCTTCCCAAGTGCACACGGTCTGCATGGGCCATACAGTGTTGCCACCTTCACATAGTGAGCCGAGAGGCTAGTGATGAAGTTTGGGGGAACCTTAGTCTGGGGTATGCCCTTCTGAGATAAGGGTTAGGTGAGAGTCGGCCCTACCTTCGAAGCTTGACTCGGAGCGAGAACAACAATCTTGAAATTGACTTATAGATTTGGATAGAGAGGGGAACCGAGTTATTGCGTTGACCTCGAGAGAGGCGATAGGTAACTTGGAGAATTTATCTTTTAGTAGGTCCCACAAGAATACGCCACGAGAGTGGGGGCTTGCTAATTAGGTGACCGCCACGAGAGCGGGGTTATGCTCCTACCTAAGAGAGTACTCTAGCTAAACCTCTAGGTCCCCCTAGGAAAAGAGGCCAGTGCACGCTGAGAGGTGATACCCCTCTGGCACTTGGGTGTGAAGATTTAATTCTTTTATCGAGATTTAAGATGGTGAGCTTTCCTCCCTGAGAGAGAGTGTGACTATGGCCAGATTGCATTTGGTCAAGCCTTGAATATTCACCACGAGAGCGGGAAGGTGAAGGGTAGAGCAATCATTGCGAGAGCGGGGTTGCCTTGACCCATGTTGTAAGGAACTAGGTGACTTTTTATATATTCATGCCAAAGAGAAGATGGGTGAGATTCAGAGGTGAACCCAAGGTTCTTGTATCCTCTCACAATTGGATTTATCTTTTTTTTAAATTTCTGCATTCTCTATTTTAAAAGCCCCAAAACTTATTTATTCTTTCAATTGATTACTCCTCACCTATTCCGGTTGGGCTTGAACCTCTAGTGTCAGGCCCCAACCTAAGCTTGCTTGAGGAAAAGTGGAATCGGAGGCGTGAAAACAAAGTTCCCCTGTGGATCAATATCTGAAGTACTTGATGATTGCCGTATACTTGTGATGAGAGGAGTGTGCTAGGTTTATAAATATTAAAATTTGAAGTGGAGATAACTTTTACAGAAGCTAGACCCTGCCATTACGCCCTAACCTGTGTTTCAAAACTAGAATCATTTTCTATCTTACCCCACACTTTACATCAGTCATTGTATAGAGAAGTTGAATATCACGGGTCATGATCAAATTTAACGAGTTGTAAGATCCAATTATTGTGGCTCGGCACGAGATTTTACAGGCATAACAGACCTAGTTTCACCTATCCCTAGAATTTCATAGGTCGTGATACCATATCACGACCTGTGAAACAATAAGAACTTGTGTGCTGATCAAATACCCTCAAACATCATGAGCCATGACATCTTGTTACGGGCTCAGCAAAAAGTTATCATGGGTTGTGACACCGTATCACGATCCGTAAATTTTTTGATTCACCCTATACACACCAGAACACACCCGAATCATGCCCAAGGTACACAACTCACGACCCTCATCACAAGCCGTAATATGGAGAATCATAGGTCATTAATTGTTTTCACGGGTCGTGACGGGCCATAGTTAATTCATCAACACCCGACGACACAATTTCACGTCCCGTGATGTCACCACTCCTCTGCACCAGCTCTGAAACAAATGATTTTAATGCCCTACAATCACCTTTATGGTATATTTAGTGCAAATATCCTTCTATATGTACTAACCCTTCGAAGGCTTTACCATCATATCACTCGGGCCCAGTCACAATTCCTCAACTCGACATGTGACACTATATGGATTAAATGGACAACTGAGAAATTTGGTAGATGACGACAAAAGATGCACACGTCCCGATGGAGAAATATGAAGAAAAGGAGTCTCCAATCATCATTCCAAGGAAACCACAAATCACTTATATGGAGACTCTACAATCTAGCAACTTCTTTGGGTATAATATTCAAGAAGACTTCCTCCTATGTTGCGGCCATCCTCGTGCAGAGATACTTGGTTGTTTCTGCTCCTTTCTCCCTTTTACGTTAATTGCACATATTCATTTCATTACGAGTTTGGTCATAAACACTAAGGATAGTATTTAGTTCAAGCATGGGGGAGAATGCATTTCATGCATCATATCTTGCATTGCATGTTTTCTTTAATATTGTTTAATTGAAAATCCATAAAAATCTAACAAAAGATTTTAAGAAAAATCAAAATACCATTCACCATCTTATTGTCTCATAATTTGGTATTTATACTTTTCTCCAGTAATTTTTAGGGACATTATGCTAGCTAATGAAATTTGAATGTCGTGATTTTTATCATTTATCTCCTTACTATTGGGAAAAACTGGAAAGTCGATTGTTGCCAAGTACAATTATGGATACTTAAACAACAAAGTTTTGTTCACGCTCCTTTTATTCTATGTTCGGTTTTGATAATAATTGCATCTTTATTGAACGCATAAGTGTTTATTGAGCTTAGTTTTGAATAAAATGTAGTATCTAAGAAAAAAGAGCTAAAAAAATAAATTTGTGATAAAGTAGCTGAGGAGGCTGTGAAATGTGCTATCTTGAATCTTGGAGAGTTTTCGTACAATTATATTCGTAGGGTTTCATGCCTGATGACCTAAGGCCAACTGGTCAGGAATCCATTGATTGAAAGCCTGCTACATGGACCCCCTTGTGCAATATGGAGAAGCTTGCTAATAGCCAAATCACTACTGAGATTCAAAACCCTCACACTGAACATGAGAATGTTCAGGCAAGTAAGGTTGAAGAGTGCTTCAACACTTTTTGCCCTAAGGTCATCTAGTCTAGGAGTCATGAGTCGAAAGCCTACTACATGGACTTCCTTGTGCAACCTTGTTAGAAGGCTAAAACTCGAAAAAAAAGAGAAGCAAAATTTTGAAAATCTAACTTTTATAATAAGTTCGTATTACACTTGTGTTTTCAACATTGATGCTCATATTTGATGCACCGAACATTGTTAAATTTATAGGGCTGGACTTGAAGGATTTTAAATTTGTTTAAGTACCAGAAGTTTATGCGTCTGGGATTCTTGAAAAGTGGAAAGGTGTTTTGGCGATGAATGTAAAAAATAATGGTACTAGAAAAGTAGTTGTCCTATAGGGTAGAAACGATGATTAAATCTCTATATTCTGAGTGTTGCCTTGAACTTTTCTTGTGGACAATCAAACATCCAAGCTTGAGGGAGTTTGATGCATGCATATTCCATCATTTTTAGCCATATATTTAGGTTATTTTTGTTAATTTTATCATAAGCATGCATCCATTTTATCATTTATTTGCTTCTATTTGTTCGAGTCATGATTCTACCCAAGGTTGATATCTATTTATAGAAGATCATTTGAAGGAGCAAAGAAGGATCTAAAAAGGACTACATGATGAAAGGAGTCAACTTCATGAGCAAAAGATTACAACTGAATTACACGGTCCGTTACATACCATCATGACCTTGACAACAAGCTCAATTCTGTATATCGCTATATAACGGGCTGCGATATCTTATCACGAGTTGTTACACTGCATTTCTAGGGCGTAATGGAGTTTCACGGCCTCTATAAAGAAGAAAAATCAAAGTTTTATGTAGTAAGAAATCATTATTTGATGTTATGGATTGTAAGTGGCAATAAATATGAGTTTTAATGGTTATCACCCCGTGTTACTAGCCATTACATCTCATCATGGGTCGTTACATGACATTTCACGAGTCACAACATTGATCATGGGTTATTACAGCCCCTGTCACAGCCCATTAAATTTGTTACAAATCATAACAACAAGGCAGATTCACCTATTCTCACTCAAACTTGAATCTTTTAGAGGAATTTAGATGGGATATTTTATCCAAACTCCTTGAGGATCAAAAGAACACATATTTGATCATATTTTGAAGTATTTTTAAGGATTAAATCTCAACCACAAAGTCAACTATGAATTCAACAGTGATTTCCTGATATTGACATAGAAAGCTTTTCAAACTTTCTCAAACTCTATTGAAACCCTAGAATTCCCTTGGAGGCTATAGTACACATGTTGAGAGCCAAAATTCGTATGATAGGACATGCAAGGATATGCTAGGAGCATTCAACCTGTGCCTACAAGGTAAAGACGAGAGAGCAATTTGAATGTCTGCTAATACGAATTATGTGTGGTACACTTGTCAAGAAGATCGTGCAAGAGTTCATCATCAAATTTAGAAGAGTACTCTTTGTTCTGCTTTATTGGGATGATCCTTTCTGTAATCTTTTAGATAATGTTTCTTTTGTAATAGTCTTAGTTGCTAGGGCAAACTTCCGAACTCTTTTTCGGTATTACTTATACTTATTTGATTATTATGAACATGATTGTTGAGTGCATTATTTTTCTTCTGTTTGTTCATGATCTTTATAGAACTGATTAGTGACTTTTAAGTTGAAGCAATTCATGTCCTATCTTGCTGATCCGTTAAGGACTGCTTGATTTGTGGTCTTTTGAATTATTCCGTTAAGGATGGTTCAATAGTTTATAAATACATCTCTTTGCATCCTAATATGAGTAGATTGAGAGTAAATTCGTTAAGGAGTACTTTCAATTTTACTAGAATTGAGGATCGTTAGTTTACCCATTAAGAGGGATCATATTAGGTGTTTCTATTCCATCTGAGAGTTAAGTCTATTCATTATTGTTGAAATCAATTATTGTCAAGGTGAAATAAAGTTTGTTCCTAATATTATCATCTCTTATCCTAAACCCTAGGCATCATTAGTTTACTTCTTTTTACCTTTTATGTTATTTCACTTTCTGCACCCTTTCATTGGTTATTGTTATCTCCTAGTAGCCATTGAAGTTAGTTAAACTAATTTCTCGTGGAATCGACAACTCTATACTCTTATTATTTTATTATTTGATAATTAGTGCACTTGCTACCAATCTTTATCTTTTAATATTAAATTTTTGGGACAATTTTTTAAAATAAAAATATCGCATCAATGATACTAATAATATTTTTTATTAAAAAATCCAAAAAAAACTTAAATACCGACATGTAATATTATTTCCTAGTCATTAGGTATAACTTTTATATCACATCACACACTTCAAATCTGGAATCCCATCAGTTTTATCTCATTAATTAATCACTTTCCTTGTAGTTATATCTATATATTCAAAAAAAATATTGTTCACTTCTAACAATTATCCACTTGTTTCTTATGCCTCTAGCTTCAGATTCTTATGGATTCCTAAGCATGGCTTTTTCCAAATTCCGACGCCTCATTATATATTTATCAAATATCACCACCTTTACTCAATTCTCTAATTACCACTCCAACATCATTACTTTCTATTGTTTTCTGGTTAGCCACGTAGCTATCTTTCCCATTATTATATCATATTTTCTAATATCACCATCATCCCAATCAACCTCATGACACTTCTCCCATATTTCCAAATTAACAAATCCTATCCATGGATTTCATTATTGTCCAACACAGCAGGCAAGAATATCATTTAATTCATGATTCTACTGTAACATAGATCACAATCATTAAACATAATTTTAAACACAATTATATCACTTAATTCCTCACATAAGTCATTAATGTAATTCATTGTCTCAAATAACAGATCCTAAATATTTATTTTCTTTCATTTCTTATAATCTTTGTCATATCAATATATTATTATATAATACATGTTTCAATATGAATCTTTTTTTTTTAATTTCTGGAGAACTGTTAGCCACACACATTCCCTAAATTCATACAATAACGTAAAATTCTTTATAGTCATAAGATTCAAGGTGTTATCAATTAGTTCCAATGACCAATTATCTTCTCCATGCGGCAACAACAATTTCATCACCTTGACCTCTTCTAATGACTTCCATGCTCAGTGGACCTCATATTAAGTTGACTGCCAGTCATTCACGAAGACAACTCTCAAGGTTATCACCAGAATATATTTAACTTAAATATGTAACACCCCAAAATTCGACCTAAACACACGGTCAAATCGATATTCGACACGCGGTCAGGTGATCCCGAGAACGCTACGATAATAAATAATATACGATATGAAACTATAATCACGATAAAATTTATTAATAATAAAATATAATCAATATAAGACTCAATAACAATAACAAAATTATAAACATATACCATGTGCAATCTTTACATCGAGAACAGCGCCACCGCGATCCATTATTCTCGATTACCTGCACGGATCCAGAATGCAGAGGAAATTCATCCCAATTAGTCGTATGTGGTAGTCATATTTATTTTAGAGACCTAATATTAATCTCAAAAGATAATATCAATAAATGTATATTTTAATATCAATAATATACTAGGTGTGTCAACCATCCTAGCATAAGCAGTAACTTATAATGTACTCAATTTTATAATAATTTATGAAAATAATTATCATTTAACAATAACAATATGCTAACGAGTTTATTACTCTAGTGTAATATAATCCTATGTTTCATCAGTATGAATCAATATCAATAAATTAGATGTATCTTATATTATCGCAATAATCAATGTCATCTATGAGTACCAATTTTTATTAGTACATTATGGTAGTCATTAATGTTATCATTCAACATTACCAATAATCAATGTTCAATCTTTTCAATAATCAATGCTGTTATGAGCATCAATAAGTACCCGTAGGCACACAATATGCCAATATCAATAATCAATAGCTCATAACTAATCAATAATACATGAAGTTTATCTTTTACTTTAGTTTCTTAATCAATGTTCAATCTTTACAATATCAATAATATTATGAGCATCAATAAGCATCCATAGGTACACAATGTATCAATATCAATAATCAATAGCTCATAACTAATCAATAATAAATGAAGTTTATCTTTTACTTCATTTTTTTACCATATATCATATGACATGTTGGAAGTCCCTCCTATGACTTTCTAGAGCCGTCCCCATATATCCGTCCTCAATAATCCGTCTCGATATGTCATATGATATTTATCAATATTCAATAATTCAATCAATCAATTAATGTGCTCTTTCACGGGTCGTGATGTTGAATTACGACCCGTGATGCTTAATGTCGCGGCTCATGAAGGAGGCTAGGGGGCGCACATCGGGCGGTGGCTGCTAGTCTCCTCGACGTCTTTTGAGAACTTACGGTGCGTAATGAAGGTTACGACCCGTAACTGGTTTCGTGGCAGCGTCGAGGCTATTCGTCGTTGATGCAGTCATGGGGCATGCTGATGATCATAACTCGTGAAATTAAAGTGACGCCCCGTAAATGAAGTTGTGGCCGCGACGGTGGTGCTCTCCTTCTTCGTCACAGCCCGTTACATTGTATAACGGGTCGTGATGTATCAGTATTTGCAGTTGCCGACGTTGGGGAAGATGGTCGACGAAGTTGCGCTCAGTTGGTGCTGGAGTGACCGGCTTCGGAGGTGATGGCCGACGAAGTTCCAAGTTGCAGGGTCGTTGATGTTGGCCGAGGATTTGGGTGCCTGGTGGTGACCACCGTACGAACTCGAGGATGGGCTGGAGCAGCGTCGGTGTGTTGAGCGACGGATGGCGAGGCTAACCTGCAATGTTAGTATATATAGAGAGAAAAAAAGAGCAATCACGAGCATGATGAGTGTTCATGGGTCGTGATGGACATTAAAAGCGGTCAACAGGCAGGTCCGTTACGAGGCAATCGCGGGGCATTACAAGGCTATTGCTCCACTATGAGGCTACAACAATAATTGCGTGGTTCATGGGCATTAATGGAATGCCATCGTGGATCGTGATATTTGTCGTGGGGCGTTAAATGCAATTTGGTTGCAGTTGCGGCAATAAATCAAGTTCGTCACCGCCCGTGATTGAAGGTCACGACCTGTAATGGTGTGAAATTGGGTAATTGCGGGTCGTGATGACAGTTGCAGGTCATAAGTCATGTAGGTTGGAAAAAATGCAGTTGGTTTCTGGTTCACTTACGGGCCGTTATATCCAGTAACGACCCTTGATGGAAGTCGTGAAGGTGATACTAAGGTCGTGAACAGTTCTAACGGACCGTGGGTCAGGTAATTTAGATGCTGATTGCCCACTGGAGATGACTTACGGCCCGTGATGTTTTGTCACGGGTTGTAACATTTTAGCACTTCCGCAGAAGGTCCCGCTGTCGAGCCTGTGATTAGGTATCACGACTCGTGAACTCCAAATGAGGTTTCACTCTATAGGTGTTACGGGTTGTGATGTATCTCACGGCCCATGATGGAGTGAAGTGCTGAAATTATTGGTCGTAATCATGCTCATGGGGTATGATATCGGGTCTCACAACCCATGACACTTGGTAACGACCCGTTAAGATTAAGGGACACGCTATAAGATGAAAATAGGCAACTAGATGCCTTCGAGGACGGCCTAAACCTAAATAAATAAACTAAACTGTCATGAAAAAAAATCTAACTAAGGGATAGGGTTAGAAAGATTAGTTCTACTTTAAAGTCTTTAGCTTGACTTGGTTCGGTGTATGCTGAGGTGTATTAATGATGATGAAATCTATACTAATAAGTAGTAAACAATAAGGAACAATCTCACCAGGAGTGTGATGTCATTGTTGATACTCGTCATGGTGAATTTCAGCAAATACGGTCAGAACTTTCACTGATTGTTTCAATTGCTTTTTCTTTGTCTATAATTGTTGGGTCTTTTAGTCATACAACAACATTCTCTAGACAACATTGTGGTTTGTGTTGTCGCTAATCTTGTCTCAATAATAGACTCCTTGGTCGCCATCAAAATGTTGTTGCCGGTCTATACCTTGATAATTCCTTGGCTTTGTTTGGTGACAGTTGCGTTGATGACTCCGGTGGATCCATAATTTGTATTTTCTAGACCCGTGGTGGCAGAAATTTTGGTGTCTGAATTAGAGGTAGTGATGCTGGAGTAATAGGAAAATCCAAAGGAGGGCTCTTCCTTCTGACTTTCACATCTTCAATTGTGTATTCAGTTGTCTCTTTAGCCAGCCATTCGATAGTCCATGTCCTTCAAGGAGATTTCCTTTTAGGCCACCATCTTCGCAGGTGTGAATAGTGGCATGGACATATAATGACTAGTGAGTCCTCGTCGATGTCTTCAGAATTAACATGTTGAGAATTCAGTTGTGCAACCTGGTTCTCTAATGCATGTATTGCTTCTAGGTCATCGAATCTGAGTTGACACTCAAGTTGTTTGATCACTTCATTGTTTTCAGTTCTGTTTTTCAGATCTCTCAGCTCTAACTCTAGATTCTGGATGAGTTGATCTTGCAATGTTAGTCTTCTTTCAATTGTTGCAATGAACTGACCAACCATCTCTTCAAGATTGCTCTCAGGTGTTGTTGTTGTTTTCACGTCATTTGGATTTTTGTTTTGCTGCTGTCTCAAATTTGACGTCTCTTACTCCAAATTGGTGATTTGGTCATGTTGTATGGAGAGTTTCTTCAGCATGGTATTCATCATGTTTGTGTTGAGAGCTAGTGGTTCCATAAGGTGAATTCCTTCTTGATTTTGCTGAGGCTTTATAGATGTCGCCTGTTTTGGAATTTTATTTTGCATTTCAGCTTCTTTGTTCTCCTCAATTTGTTGGCTAGTATTTGCTTTCTTTTTTCGCCATTGAGGGTAGATGATGTGTGCTTGAAGATCAAGTTGTCTACAGAAGATACTTCCTGAAAAGCTTACACAACACTAGAGAAAAAGTGAAGGTAACAGAATAATAAAATTTCAAAATAGCTTGAAATCGGATTAGTAGTTAAGAATAATTTCCCGACAACGATGCCAAAACATTATGCGAAAAATGCTGACACAAGCAAATTCAAATGCTAGCAAGTGCACTAGTCGAACAAGTAATAAAGTGATAGAGTATAGTTGTCGATCCCACGAGGAATTATATAACTACGAACCTAATCAGAATTCTGGGCTAATAGGAGAACATTGATTTCAGGATGGGTATTTCAAAATACTAATAATATATAAATATAAGTAATAAAAGTAATAATATAGGGATGATGACTAGGGCTCGATAATACTAAACTCAAGAATGATACTCAGAATCTTACACAACAATCGAATATGAGATGAAAATCAATTATTAAATCCTCAGATGGTTAGACAAACTTAAAGTTATGAATTTCCTTAACGGGTAACCCAACTATGTTGCATTAAACAATCCAAAAAATACCCCTTAACGGGTCTATCCTTAGGAAAATGACACAAAATGCAGTAAGATGTTCTCCTAGATTATTAAACAACCCTTAACTGGTTGACCTAACATACCCCAAACGAAAACACCCTTAACTGGTCAGAATCGCAGGACATGAATTGCTTCAACTAAGAAGTCTATAATTAGTTTTACGGAGATTATGAACTAATAGAGGACGTGTCAATAGCCAACTAATTAATTCAATCAAAACTGGAGAAAAGTAATGCACTCAACAATCATGTTCATGACGAGTCAATTTAACGAAAAGTATCAAATACTATAAAAGTTCTGTAGTAGCAACTAATGTCAATGAATAGAACTAACACAAAATACTCAGAATATATTGTCTTGATTACAGAACGTCCCAACAATGTATGGAACAAGAAATACTCCTATGGATGTCGAGAAGACGATGAACAACTCCTTCACGGATGATGATCTTGACTTCTTCAGCAACCCTTCGGAAAAAACTTCGTTCTCTAGTGTTCTTCTCTTTTGCAGCAGCCTAGCCTCCTCCTTAGATCTCTGGATAAAATCTCAAATATGATCTGAGATATGAGATGTTCCAAGATTATCTTCCCTAGTTGCAGACGAAATTGTCTTATATCTAGGGTTTTCTTTGGTTAGATCAGTGTTACATGTGAACCCTTGGATCAAATCTTCTACTCGATCAATGGTGATGATGAGAGTCCAATAAAACTTATGCAAATCCTCAAAAATATGATAAGATTCCAATCTTTAAAGTCTTCAATCCAATTCCAAACTTCTTGGCTGTCAAAACATCTCGAAATCTCGAAAATATCAAACTGCGTACCTTCATCACGGCCCGTAACAGGATGTCACGCCCCGTAAGTATAGATTGCTTCATTGTTCATCAAATCGTCACGGCCCGTGACAGAATGCCATGGCCCATAACTCGAGCTTAGAATAGCTCTGATCTTGAATTCTTCATATATTAGGGCCCGTAATATGTAATCGAGGCCCGTAATGAATCCGAATTTATAAATCGTCGCTTTTGTCGATGCCGTGATAACAAGTAGCGCTCCAGAGATTAGCCTTCACGGCTCGTAACATGGTGTACCGGCCCGTGATAGATCTAATGTGAAGTTGCATCTAATCGGTAGGTGGTCATGATACGCTCGTCGCGGTCGTGATGCACACCATAATGACCCGTAATAGTCTATTATGGCCTGCAACCATTGAGCTGTATGCACTACTTTCGGCTCAGGTCGTGATACGATCCTTATGGCTTGTTATGAACTTTGATGTTGCTAATACTCACACATCACAACCCGTAACATGTGGTCACGGCCCGTGATGGCTCCAGGGTGTTGATTTCGAGCACGTCCATTTGTGATATTCAGTTAATTTCGATCCTTCTTCCACCTTTTCATGTGATTTCCTACAAAATGACACCAAATAGAGGTAGATTTTGGGCTTGGACAAATATAAACAAATAAAAGTAGAAATGGATGCATGCTATGTCAAAATGACTTAGAATAATGCCTAATGCAAGCCCTAATATATGTTGTGAAATGCATGCATCAGTCAGCTTACTTTTCCTTATGATCATGCATCTTTAAGATGAAATTTTGCATGCGCAATATATTAATCTTGTGGTCCATAAGGTTTTTGGCCAAATTTGTTGATCGTTCTACGCAATTTGAACATTTTTGACATCATATGATCAAAAGATCACAAAAAATTGTGCATTTTTTATTACTAAAAAAAGAGAGACATTGCAAACATGATATTTCTAAAAATATTTGAATTATGTATATCCGATGAGACTGAGGTAAGATAAAATCCAACACATTTTTGTTATTTTTAAATAGTTTCAAAATTTATCAACTATAGGATCTAGATGGCACCAAGAGGGGAGGGGTTTGAATTGTATTAAACTTTTTCTTCTATTTCTAAAATGATTAGTTATGTAAGCGGAAGCATACAAATGCGAATATAAGCAAGAAATGGAAACAAGAAACAAACGAACAAACAAACAAACAAACAAACAATGCTTTGTTGACAAGGTTCGACCGAACTCCTGGCCTACGTCCCCGCTTCGGTCTTCTCGAACTCAAGACCTCCGGAGATCACTAAACTCCTTCTTCAAGGGCGAAGGCTCCCTTACAAATTCTCCTTTCTTTCTCAGAGGACAAGGAGACAACCTCTTACAAGTTCACTCTGAACTCACACTCCCTTCTATCCTGGATTTTTCACTCGAACCTCAGAAGGGGAACTAAGGCTTTTCACTCAAGCTCTCAATAGATAATTTTACCAAAGTTACTTCCTCAAGACTCTTGGGTTTACAATATATACTCTGCACAAATGACCTAACCTGTCACTCAGNACTCGAACCTCAGAAGGGGAACTAAGGCTTTTCACTCAAGCTCTCAATAGATAATTTTACCAAAGTTACTTCCTCAAGACTCTTGGGTTTACAATATATACTCTGCACAAATGACCTAACCTGTCACTCAGAAAACTAGCCGTTAATGCAAGTACAGTATACTTCTCCTACCCCTCGATCGTCCGATGCTCCTGCCTCAGTCGACCGCTGCTCAGGTGAAGTCTTCACTTGAACTGCCGCCTGGTGCTCGGACGACCACAGTTCAAAGTCCAAAGCCTTTGTTCCTCAGTCAAGCTCCTTCGCTCGTATGCCAAACCTTTGGACAACTGATCTTGACTTGAGTTCACTTCTTCAACCTATCTCTAGTCGTCCGCTGATTGCACACCAATCTTCTCGGACGTCCACTCTTCGGTTGAAGATTTCGGTCAAGCTCCTTCAGTCGTTCTCGCTTCATCTTTGGTCGACCGATCTTGACATCTTCCAACTTCAACTCATCTCTGGTCGTCCGCTGATTGCACACCAATCTTCTCGGACGTCCACTCTTGAGTGAAGCCAATTGTCAAGCTCCTTCGGTCGTCTGCCAAACCTTTGGCCGACCGACCTTGACCTTGAACCATTGTCTTCAACTTCTTTGGTCGTTCGTTGATTGCAGACCAATCTTCTCGGACGTCCACTCCTATAGTTGAAGACACCTGTGAAGCTCCTAACTAGAGAAAGATACTTATGGAAGGATGCTTGAACAAAAGTATCTATTTGTCCACCACTCACAACTAGTGCAGCTTGATTTTGGGTATGAGTGGTGTGAGGCCAATGCATTGGGGCAAATTTGATATGGGGAAAATTCGGAGTGTCAAAAATGTCATTCAATTTGGACTCTGTCACGGAGAAGTGTTTGTCGTGTAGATAAGATTTGACTTCTTCATATGTGTCATCATAAGTGAGATTGACATAGAAGTGTTTGACTATATTTGGATAAACTGACTGATCAAGATTAAGGAATTTGATCCAGTCACAATCCTCAAAGGTCTCTTTTAGGCCAGGAAGCTGAAGGCTTTCCCAGTCAATGGAGTGAAATGGTTCGACTATGTTGTTCATTGTAGAATATGAAGAATTGACTCTGAGCTTTTTTACTAACGTACCATCTGGAACTAAAGAAAGGTTCATTTGAGGTGGGATTGTCCGTAGTTGGGGTCTCATTTAAGGGAGTTTCAGCTATGTTACCTGGTTCTTGTGGTATGGAGGAGGATGGTTCATCTACTTGATTGGTTGTTTGGGATGTTGTTACAAGTCTACGTCTCTTAGCAGTTTTCTTAATAGGCGACATGACTATAGTAGATACGAAGGAGTAAGTGAATTTAGGGTGACAAGAAAGATATGCAAGGGAAATACGAAATGATTTGATTCTTTGAAAGAAATACATCCACAACAAGATTAAATCCCGTCAGGATAATCAAAACTTTGATAAACCCTAGTAAAACCTAGAAAGTGAGCTTTCGCAAACACAAGAGTGGAGTTTTAGGTTTACCTAGATGTTCGAATCCGTGTTTGAAGATGTTTTGATTTCCTTTAATCCCTCGGAGCTTCAGAGGATTTGAACGCGAACTCGGAGTGAAGACAAAGAAAGAACGCGGAGGATATGAATGATCGTCCTCTTGAATAGTTGTCAAATATAATGACGACTGAGTATGACCCACACTCTATATAAGGATCACTAGATATCAACAATGCGTTTCGGACGTTCAAAATGTGTAAAGTGGGCGTCCGAAGTTATTCTGAACCTTAAATACCTTAACCATCTTATCATTTGTTATTTAGAGTCCTTTATATTTCGACTCAGGATATATATCTAAAAAATATTTGCCATGTTTGTGTTGTGCAACACAATTGATTTACAACCTTATTAATCAGTGATACTCACATAAGTATGTCACCAATAAGTTAAGTTGTTTTGTTAAGATCCTAAGTCCAAAATCCTAATTTCTCTTTTCGAGCACGTTAAGCTTATCTCCTCTCAAAGGTTTTGTAGTCAAGTGAGAATCATTGGGCTTGGCTTTTCTAAATATAATGTCAGATCTATATGGAGTCAAGTGTGAGATTCCAATCATACCTCTGTATGGCTTCTAATCTACACTCTTCTCTTTCTCATCATCTCAAAACTTCTATGCACAAGAGTTTCAATTCATTACACATTTGGGAATTTATGGATCCACAGATATTGTCATCCACATGAATATGCACAGCTAGGATTTCATTCCCAAAATATTCTAAGACGAGAATTTTACCCACTTTTCCCTTGAAAACTCTTTTCAAGAAGTATTGAGCAAAGTTCTAGTAGCTTGCTTAGAAAACTTAAGTACATGATCTGGGTACTTGAACTCCCAAAAACCAAGAGGTTGTTCTACATAGACCTCCTCATTTATGTACCCATTTAAACATCTTGCCTTCACACTCTTTGGCACTTGTCTCCAATTTCTTGTTCAGAGATAGGCAACTTAATTCTTTTCTGACTTACCTCATCCATTACAGCAATCCCATTGGTTGTGATTTCCAAGAATTGAGAATCTTCCTTCTTATAGGCCAGCTCATCTAGATTGTGATCATCCTAATTATTTTCTTCTATGAGCTTAATCTCCCTAAATTGATCACTGATATTGTCAACTTTATTGAAGATGGCTTGTATTGATTCCTTATAAGTGTTCTTTCGGTTGTATCCTCTATAGAGCTTACTGATATTTGAGTATCCTAGATGAGGTGTATCACTCTTTTCATCATATATATTTTTTGTTTGCTCAAACTTTTCGAGACAAAACAGTTGCACCTAGTTACTCTAAGATATAAGATGTTTGGTCTTTTACCATACATCATTTCAAGCAGATTTTCTTCTACAGGGATTTAATCAACACTTTGTTTTAAATCATATCAGGAAGTGTTGACACTTTTTGCCGAAAAATATTTGGCCAGCTTATTCTAACTAAGCAGGGTCCTAGTTGTTTAGATTCTGATCTTCCTCTCAGTTACTCCATTTTGTTGCGGAGTACTTGGTATTGAGAGTTTGATAATTCCAATTCACACGGAATTCTTCAAACCTCAAGTTTTTAGATTCACTTCCAAGATCACTCCGGATCTTGGATATTTTCAGATTCAGTTCAATCTGAATTCTATTTGCAGGAATAATAAACATATCAAGGTTTCACTAAACTATGCATGTCTCTATAGTCTCCTATTCTTCAAACATTAAGTTTTCATATTCACTTCCAAATGGAAAAGCTTTTCAGTATCATCTTATATTGAGCATTTGTTTTGTTCAAATCTAACAATGTAGTTTTTGTCACATAATTGGCTGATATTTAACAAGTTATGTTTTAATCTTTCTATCAACCTCAATCTTTTATAACTACATTACGAATTTACAGTGTTACCTTTACCAAGGATTTTCCCTTGATTATTTCCCCCCAAGACTTGTTTTACAACTATGTGTCCTTGTTATGCTCAAGAGATTTTCTTCATTATCAATCATATGTCTTGAGCAGTCACTGTCAAAGTATTATCTTGTTGATTTTTGTTGGCACCCTGCAAAACCAGCACAAAATTTTGTATTTGGTACCCAATTAGGTGCTTTGGGTCCAGAGGGTTTAGTACTAAGAGTTTCTTTAGGGATCCAGATTTGTCTAACTTTGGGAAGCATATGTCTCCTAGCTTTACAATTAAAATTGTAGTGTCCTAATTTGTTACAACAGAAACATGTAGCATTCCTTGAATGCATTTTTCTATAGTTTAGATGAGCATCAGTTTTTCTGTTCTGCATTTTCATAATATGTGTGTTTGTGTGATTGTGCAATTTTTTTGTTTTAACAAAATTTATACTTGCATTAACAGGAGTGATAAAAGAGTAAAAATGTACATAGCCATTTCTAACAACATGCATGTAAGCAGGTTTAATTTTTCTTTGATACATGAAGGCATAATTCTGTTGTTTAGGTTTAGTTGTAGCATTTTTATATTTATCATTTATAGTTCCTTTTGATAACAACTTGATATTTTTATCAACACTAACAGGTTCAATATTCATAGCATCTTTAACTTTATTTGCACAAGTAGAAGTGCTAGGCTGATTCGGATCAAATAAGTGTGAGGCTTTTACGAATGTAGTTGTTTGAGAAAGATCATCATTCAAGGAATAAAATCCTAGACCTTTCTCGTTCAAAGGACTTTTATGTTATGATAACATTACATCTAACATTTTTTCCCCATACGAAAATGTTTCAAAACTATTTTTAATATCAATCAGTTCTGATTTCTGGAAGTTTATAGTTTTAACATGTTTCTCTAAGTTAGCATTATTCACAATTACTTGGGCATTCTGATCAGAAATTTGTTTTTCAGAATTACCAATATTTTCTTTCAGTTTATTATTTTCTTGAACCAGATTATCATTTTTTCTTTTCAATATAGAGTATTTTCTGGTCATAATGGTAAATTATTTATGCATATAAAAAATAATATCTTCTTCATATTCATCACTATCATTCAGGTGAGAAGAAGATACCTCATCATCTGCCATTAAGCATAGTAGTGCTTCTTCTTCCTTTTATGAAATTCTCCCTTCAGCCTCACTGTCCTCACTACTCGAGTCATCCCAAGTGACCTTCAGTGTCTTCTCCTTCTTATAGTTTGTGAAGCATTTCTCTTTGCCTTTCTTGTTCAAGGTTGGCCATTAACTTTTTAAGTGTCCAGGCTTATTCACTCATATCACTTGCTCTTTGACTTGTCGGATGGTCCCTTATTCTTTGAGTAGTTCTTCTTCTTGGACAGCCTCATAAACTTGCTGAGTCTGTTAGCATATAGGGCTAGTTTTTCTTCATCAAAGTCTACATCATTGTCCTCATATTCTTCGTAATCATCTTCACTTTCAATCTTCTTAGACTTCAGGGCTAAGGCCTTCTTCCTTGTACTTGCCTCCTCTCTTTCTTCTTCAAGTGACATCTCATAGGTTAAGAGAGATCATATGAGATCATCGAAGTCGAGCTTATTCAGGTCTTGTTGTCCCTCAACCACAGTATTTTTCATGTGCCATTTTGTTGTCAAGGACCTGAGGAACCTTTTCACTTTTTGCACATTAGACCTTGGATCGCCCAAAGCAGCTAACCCATTCACAATATCATTAAAGGAATAAGCATGCTATTAACAGATTCATCATGTTTCATTTTAAAATAATCATATTGATGGTTTAGAATGTTTAGTTTTGATTCTTTTACTTTTTCAGTTCCTTCATGTGGTATAACCAGTTTCTTCCATATTTCATTTGCACTACTACATGAAGATATTCTATTGGATTTTGTTTGATCTAATGCACAATAGAAAAAAAAATTGGCTTTCCAATCTAACTTAACTAAGTTTTTAGTGCCAGAGTATCTAATTCATTATTAGGAAGAGGAACATATACACTATTTACTAATTTATTGGGCATATCAAAACCATTTTCAATGACATCCCAAATATCACTATCCATGGAACATACATAAGCTTGCAATCTAATCTTCCATAAGAGAAGTTAGATGCATTGAATATAGGGGGTCTAGAAGTAGATTGTCCCTCACCTAGGATAAAATTATTTGATGTCATTTTAACTCTAGATTGTTAGATCTATACGAGATTTGTATATAGTTACAAATTTGTGAGTAACCTAGGCTCTGATACCAATTGTAGGATCTAGATGGCACCAAGAGGGGGGTGAACTGGTGTATTAAACTTTTTCTTCTATTTCTAAAATGATTAGTAATGTAAGTGGAAGCATACAAATGCAAATATAAGCAAGAAAAGGAATCAAGAAACAAACGAACAAACAAACAGTGGCTTGTTGATGAGATTCGGCCGAACTCCTAGTCTACGTCCCCGCTCC
>LTAE01006292.1:0-23145 GCA_001647135.1 Pontederia paniculata
ATAAGTATGATGTGTATCGTCTTCAAGTCCTCATCTTTGCCACGTGGCGAGATGTGGGTTTGGGGTCGTTACAGTTTCACTCAGCAAGCCTTGGCCCATCAAGATCTCATCTGATTCCCTTGAGTATCTATCACCGTCCACTACCCACTCCAGTAGCAAGAACAATGCACCTTGTTTCCTGAATGAATAAATGCATCACACATATATAGCTATTGTGCAGCAAGACAAGCCAACTGATCAAGCAGCGGTCCTTCAGTCTTCTTCTGCTCATACAATTTACTATCAGTTTCCTTCTGCAAAAGGACCATTGACACTGCAATCTGATGAGCCAGTTCCATTTTGGGAAAGTGATTTAAGTTTGGTGTTCTAATCTTTAACTAGATGAGGCTTCCCCTCCCGGCACCTCTGAATATTAGTTTCTGGTCTTGGTCACTGTCTTGCATGAATAGCATGCGACTGGCCTACCACCAACAATATCAGTTCTGCTCGTACTGTTTGGATGTAAAAACTTAAGATCTTATTAGTCTTTAAAAATTAATTGATTATACTGATAAATTTTAACTTATTATTTGAATGAAAAAATATAATGATAAAGAACTAAAAATTAATTAGATATTTTAATTCAATGGATATTTGGGTGAACTTTTAAAATTAAAAAATAATTTTATTTTTCAAAAATAAAAAATATTAAATTAAATATGCATTTATGATAATTTTTTTAATTTATTTTATATGCCTACTAAATTAATTAATAATATAAAGTTGCTTTAAAATACTACTACTAATAATAATTATTATTTACAAATTTGAATAAAAAAATTTATTTAGTGCGACATTAAATCAAATAATAACATACGTATTATACAAAAAAAATATATAGTTTGATCAAGAATGAACTAAGTAAGATATTATAAATATTTAAGATATTTAAAATATTTAAAATACTTAAAACTAAAAAAAGAGAAACAAATTTACGTAAAAAGGAGTAATGCAACAAAATAAAAAATTTAATTTCAAATAATTACCTTAATTAAATAAAATAACATAAATTAGAGTAATATTCTAATTAAATCAAATATTATTTTATTTATTTTAAACAGAATAATAGAAAATATTGCAATACTGTAATAATTAAGATAAGATAAAATATTATAATAGAAATTAGTAATTTAAGTAGAAGTATAAGCTAATTAAAATTTAAGATAAGATAATAATATAACGCCCAAAACAAAGTTTAAAAAAATGAAAAAGAAAAAAAGTTAAAAGAAAATTGAAAAATAAAAGAAAAATAGTTCAAGTCATCAGCGAGAACCAAGTTAGGTCTTGTCAACGGCAAGAACTAAAAGGAACGTGATGCTTTGATCAGAACTCGATTATGGTAATATTTTTTTTTTCAAGGGGTGTTTGACATAATCGGTGGGAAGTAGGACTGGTTCTAACCCTAGTTCTCACATCCAAACGAGATCTAAGGCTTAGTTTGGCAATCAGAATTAGACTTAAATTCTTGTTTGATTCTAATGGATTCTAACGAATGATATGACGTTTGTCAGAACCCAAATAGAAACCCCATAGTGACCCAAGGTTTTGACGAGAGGTTCTTGCGGCACCCGTCGATTCCAACATTGCAATTTTTGTTGCCCTTTTTTACTTGATGAGATCGTGATTTGATGTTTTCTCTCTCTTTCCATATTTTTTTATTTTCTTTTTTTTATGATGCATTAAATTTAATCTTCTCACTAATTTTTTTTATATTTAATTTTATCTTTTATAGATTAAGTACATTTAATTTGGATTAATAAATTCTAATATTTTTTATTTAAGTTTAATATATTATATTTTTTATATTTTATTATTAAATTATTTTTATTTAAATTTAACGTAATATATTTTTAGACAAGAAGTTTACCATAATATTTTATTATATTATATATAAATTAATTATCTTTCTTATTTTAAGACATGTTTACTTTTTAGTTTAAGATTGACAAAATGTTTATTATATTAACTTTTAGTTTATATTTTAACTTTAATTTTCAATCTCAAAACTTATTTTTCTTTTTTTTATTTTCTCTCACCTAAGCTCATGCTCTCTTTTATTTATTTTTTATCTTTAAATTATATTTCAACATCAACATTTAATTTTTAACATTTAAATTTAAATATTTAAATTTAAATTTTATGTTATTTTAATAATAGAATTCTAAAATAATTTTTTTATGTTTTAAAACATATTTAATTATAGTATATATAAAATTAAGTTTATATATTAGCAATATATTTAAATATTTTTTTACGATATTTTTTTACTTTTTTTATTTATTTTTAATTTATTTATTATAAAAAAAATTTATTTTTTAGTTCTTGTCGATTTATCCAAATATTCGTGAAACTTAAAATTTTTAGTTCATCTAAATATAATTAAAATTAATTTATCAAATTAATTATTTATTAAAAATGTAAAAAGATTAGGTTCGTTTTCAAATGCAGCCAAAAGGAATTTGTGATCTCTCACTTTCGCCACTAGGCATATCATTTCTTCGGCGTGCTTCTTATGATTCACATGTTAATCTAAACCTCTACTTTAAAAGACTATCTGGGGCCTTGCGACCTGGCACACATCTACTTTCCAACTTAAATTCCAAAGTTGGTACATGAACAACATTGATGATGTGTGTCATGGCCACATGGACAACCCAAGCTGAGAGATGATGCCTAGGAGAACTAACACAACTTTCTATGATTTAAATCCAAAAATAAAAGTTTGTCATGTCAATCATAATGCATAAAGTTGCTGCACAAGTAGCAAAAGTTTGTGTTGCCTTGATGTGTGCATGACTACAACAGCTTAAATCATGTACGTGGTTTCTGATCAATTTTTAAGTATCTTGCACCGATGATTCTTCACTTGCGCACTCCTTTAATTGTAAAATGCTTCATCAACCAGCTCCGGAAAATAGTGACATGCTGAAATAGAATTGGCGCGTATGCTTGGTCCACACCTAAAATCCATACAGCATGCCAACATGGTTTTTTCTTCCAGAAAAAATAAAAGCCTAAATCAGTCACACTGTTGACATAAACACCGTGGCTTCCGAAGGAATTCTACCCCCATATAAACACCATTCTTATCTACTAGTGGGATGGATCGATTTCTAGTTGTGTTCTTGTAGGCTTTAGTACATAGTTAACCATAACTTGCTTAAATGCTTGTTGCAAGGCTTGAGCGGTTGACCCTTTAGAATAAAGATATAAACCACCTTGTTCAATTATAGATGGCAGTTTTGACTTGCTCCTTCTTGTAATATCTATCCGTTGCCTGAAATATGAAATTTAAGCATACAGAGGTTGCGTAGAACTTGGAGCTCAACAAAGGTCACTATTTGCTTCTCTTTTTGAAATGCTTAACGTAATCAAACTGAAAACAACATGTTGCTTCAGCAAGTGTGTGTTACCTGGTCCTTCTAAAGTATTATGATCTAAGCTGCTGATGTACTCCTTGAAGCTAAAGCTGGAACAAGCAATCAGACAAATGGAAAGAAACCATGGAAGGCTAAATCCATCAGTGAAGATTCCACCACCCATCTATGCCTGGTGCAGAAATTAAAATCCATCAGTGCAGAAACAAACAAAGATCTTAGTACAGAAAGCAAGGATGGTTTTTGTAAAACCCTAATTTTAATTAACCAGTATTTGAATTTGATTAAACTTAATTGAAAACAATTAGATAATTCTCTACCCCAATTCCCTATAAATAAGACAAAAACCTCAAATTTCTCTCCGCTCTTCTTTTGCCCTAGCCATCATCTTTCCTTCTTCCCTTGAGTCTCTCTCTCCTAATTAAGTTGCACAACAAAGATAAGGCATGATCTTCTCTAAGATTTATTATTATTTCATCTCTTCATTGCTTTGAGAATTGTACCAAAGGAAAGAGAATGCACGGAGAATGCAGGACAACAGCAAAGAGAGGACAAAAGAGAAAGGATCAACGACGGATTGCACAGGAGACGAGGTATGTAGGGGGATTCTTAGGAATCTATCATGAAACTCATCTTTATGATTGAGAAATATGATTTTTGATTTTTATGATGATGATGATATTACCATTAAAGAAAGTTAATGATGATGCTTATGAATGATGTTTTCATGTCCTTTATGATATTTTTTCAAGCATGATTTATCATTTTATTTTATTCCTATTTAAGCCTTACATACTGGGCATTAGTTCACGAGAGGTTCGTCTCTCCTGCATTTGGACCCTATAGGGAATTAGGCACTTATGATGACGATGGTGGCGTGCACGTGTGATTGCAGTTGCACAAGTTTCCTTATAGTCTTAGGTTGATTATGTAGTAGGATGCTATTGAGTTGTACCTTCAAACTCATTTAATATGTTGAGTCTTTAGTACTATCATGATGTTATGTCAGTTTGCCTAGACTTTATGTTGGATCATTTTAGCATTTTATTTTAATATAGTAGACTTTTAGTAACTTTATAGTCTTCCGCTGATGTGGCTTAATTATTTGCTGAAAAGTCAAGAGTCAAGGAGGTTATGATGAGTAGCGTCATTCAGAAGTCTACTTGGCACATGTTCAAGTTGAAATTTTGGGGGCGTTACATTTAGGTATCAGATCCTAACGTTAGGAACCTTTTGGTTTCCTTAGAATATAGGATGTTAAGTTTATGTGCAATTGTCATGAGCAGTCGTCACGCCATCAAGTAAGTATTCGAACCAATTAATTTTTATAATGATGATATAGGCTAATCAACCTATGGGTTAATGAAATTGCAGATGGTTGGTACAAGAGGTTCTATCCAAGAAGGAAATTCGGCTGGTGGCAATGCATGACAAACCATTCAAGACCAGCAGTCTACTGTGAACTCCAAGGACACCATTCAACAATTCCTCAAGTTGCACCCTCCTGAATTCAATGGGACGAACAATTTTGAATGTGCTGAGACATGAATCCAAAAGATGGAAGAGACATTCTAGGAAATGGAATGTGTTGAAGCGAGGAAGATCGTCTATGCGGTTAATTGCTTGACTAAGGATGCCAATGATTGGTGGGATACCATCAAGATCACCAAGTTCACTGATAAGGAAACTGTCACTTGGAAGGAGGCCTTCAGCACTCATTACTTTCCTTCATACAAGAGGGCACAGAAATCTAAGGAGTTCCTACAGCTGAAGCAGGGCAACATGGATGTCACCGCTTACATGAACAAGTTCATCCGCCTACAGAAGTACTCCAACTCGCAAGAAGGAAAGAAGGAGAGCACTAAGCGCTTCGTTCGTGGACTGAACTCTGAGATCAGAGTTGGGATTATTGGAAGCAACTGTGTCACCATCGACTAGGCGGCCGAAGTAGCATCTGAGTTGGAGAGGAACTATAAAGAAGAGACGAAGAACAAGACTGCGTCGCGCCATCCTGATCAACCCAGACCCAATTGGGTTAACAAGAGGCGTGGAGATCGGGGAGGCAACCGCCGTGATGACTGAGAAAGGACTTACGAACCTCGTGATACTCGACCTGCCCGTCAAAACAGTCTGCAGCCCCAGCAGGACCAAGGTGTATGCCCCCACTACCAGAAGAACCACTATGAAGAATGTCACAAGAAGACCGGTGTCTGCATCAACTATGGCAAGCAGGGCCACTACATCAGAGCCTACCCCGTGCCACGGAGAGATGGACAGGACCGCGAAAGAGCAAGAGGGCTCCAACCGAGTTGCTGGACGTGCCTATCAGATGTGCGACGACTACGGCAATCGCCCTGATGATGCCATTCAAGGTACTCTTCTCGTTGTTAATATTCCTGCTACAATTCGACACCGGAGCTACTCACTCTTTCATCTCCAAGGATTTTGCTGCCTTAATCAATCTGAAGGCAGAGGATGCCAATTACCTGATGGAGATCTCTACTTCTTTGGGTATTATTCACACTCATCAATATGTACCCAACATACCAGTGAGGATCGAATAGAAGGACTTCTTTGCAGATCTGATGATCATCCCGATGATGGATTATGACATCATCCTTGGTATGGACTGGTTGTCATACCATGATGCACGCATGCACTGTCTACAAAAGAAGATCGAGATCCGTACACCGTGGGGTGGACCACGAGCTACCATTCGAGGTACACCGAACTACAGTGACAAAGTATTAGTTTCCGCCATGAAGGCCAAAATAATGCTGAGAAGAGGATGTAGAGGTTACCTAGCGAGCGTGACGAAGACACATGAACCGGCCAAGGAGCTCAACGAGATAGAGATGATAAAAGAATTCCTAGATGACTTCCCAACAGATGTCTCGGGATTACCGTCATGATGGGAGATGAAGGAACTAATGACCCAAATCCAGGAGTTTCTCGATAAGGGGTTTATCCGGCCAAGCATCTTACCTTGGGATGCTCTAGTTTTATTCGTGAAGAAGAAAGATCGGTCACTGCGTCTCTGCATCGACTACAAACTATTGAACAAGGCGATGATCAAGAACAAATATCCCTTACCACGCATCTATGATATGTTCGACCAACTCTCTAAAGCAACGGGTTTTCAAAGATTGATTTGAGGAGCGGCTACCATCAGCTCAGGATAGTCGAGGAGGACATGGCAAAGACGATGTTCAGGTCCAGGTACGGGCACTACAAGTTCCTAGTAATGCCGTTTGGGTTGACTAATGCTCCAGCTGCATTCATGGACCTTACGAATCGGGTCTTCAAGCCGTATCTTGATCAGTTCGTCATTGTGTTCGTCGATGACATATTGATCTATTCCTCGATCCCATAAGAGCATAAGGATCATCTTCGCATTGAATTGGAGACTTTACGGAGTCATCAGTTATTTGCGAAATTCTCCGAGTGTGAATTCTGGCTAGATCAGATTATGTTTCTCGGACACATCATATCGAAAGATGGAATCTCTGTAGACCCGAAAAAGTTAGAGCTCGAAAGGCCAAAGAATGCAATCGAGATCAGAAGTTTACTCGGATTGGCAGGATACTATCTATGGTTCATCAGAGATTTCCCCAAAATAGCCTCTCCACTTACATATTTGACGAAGAAAGAAGTGAAGTACAAATGGATACAACAATGCGTAGGAAGATTCCATAAATTGAAGACCAGACTCACCACAACACCGATACTCACAATTCCAACTAGGAGTGGAGGTTATGTGGTGTACTCTGATGCATGTGGCACGGGTTTAGGTTGTGTTCTGATGCAACACGCAAGGTGGTGGCCTACGCTTCAAGACAACTGAAGAAGCACGAGGTGATCTATCCCACACACGACTTGGAACTGACAGCGGTCGTGTTCGCATTGAAAATCTGAAGGCACTATCTTTATGATGAGGAATTTGAAGTCTTCACCGACCACAAAAGCCTCAAGTACGTGTTTTCTCAGAAGGATCTGAATATGAGGCAAAGAAAATGACTGGAATTTCTCAAGGACTACGAGTTTGTCATAAGCTACCATCCTAGCAAGGAGAATATAGTTGTGTACGCCTTGAGCTGGAAACGAGCCGGTGGACTCGCATGTCTGAGAGTAGAAGATGGAACATGATGAAAAGTATAGTGCAGTGGAATCCGAAGCTCACAGAGCGAGGATTATTGATGATGACTCATATGGGAGTACAACTTGACCTGGTAGGCAGGATTGTCAAGGCACAACAAGAAGATGAAGAATACTAAAGGATTGTCAAGCTATGCGAGAGAGAGGATGCAAATTTCAGCATTTCTCCGGATGGTGCAATTCGATACAAAGGTCATCTATGTGTCCCAAAGAACCAAGACCTACGCAGAGAGGTGTTAGATGAATGCCACAAGATGAAGTTCGTCATCCACCCCGGCAGTCAAAGATGTACAAGGACCTGCAACGAAGTTTCTGGTGGAGGGATACGAAGAGGGAAATAGCTGATTATTTCTAGATGCCTTGTATGCTAACAAGTAAAGATCGAGCATCAGCGACCTTATGGTACCCTTCAGCCACTCAACATCCCAGAGTGGAAGTGGGAGCATATATCGATGGACTTCATCACTGATCTTCCCCACACGAGGAGAGGATATGACGCTATCTGGGTGATCATGGACCGATTGCCAAAATCAGAACATTTCCTGCCAATGAAGACGAAGCAAATGGTAGAGAGCTTAATGGAGTTGTATACAAATGAGATTATTCGGCTAATGATATTCTTTTTTCCATCGTGTCGGACCGAGATCTTCGTTTTACATCCAAGTTTTAGAAAGACATCCAGGAGGCATTTGGGACCAAGCTGAACTACAGCACTGCGTTCCACCCGCAGACGGACGGATAGACTGAGCGCACGATACAAACGGGTAGAAGATATGAAGAGCTTGTGCACTCGATTGATAGGGCACTTGGGATACTCATCTCACTTATCGAGTTTTCATATAACAAAAGCTACCAGGCGACTATTTAGATGGCACCATTTGAAGCGTTGTATGGTAGACCATGTTGCTCGCCAGTATGTTGGAATGAAGTAGGAGAAAGAAGATTGCTCGGATCAGCACTCATTGAAGACTGTGCAAAGAAAGTGGAGTTGATCAGAGAAAGGATGAAAGCAGCTCAGGACCGTCAAAAGAGATATGCAGACAAAGGACGAAGGGAACACACCTTCAAAGTAGGCGATCGAGTAATGCTGAAGACATCGCCGACAAAAGGGGTCATGCGATTCAACCGGAAGGGAAAGCTCAATCCACGCTATGTTGGGCCATTTGAGGTACTGGAGACGATTGGTGATAGAGCATGTAGATTGGCACTGCCCCCATCCTTCGGGCATGTGCATAACATGTTCCACGTGTCCATGCTCAAGGAGTACAATCATGACGATACAAATGTGATCCTTTAGAGGAAAACAACATTAGAGATGATCTGACTTATATTGAGTATCTTGTGGAAATTCTAGATTATCAGAATAGAAGAATGAAGAACAAGATAGTATAGATGACCAAAGTGACTTGGATGCATCATCAAGCCACATGGGAACTAGAAGAAGAAATGCTTGGTAAGACTCCTACTTTACCTAAATTCGAGGATGAATTTTATTCTAAGAGGTTTATGATGTAAAATCCTAATTTTAATTGAACCAAAATTTGAATTTGATTAAAATTAACTAAGATAAATTAGGTAATTCTCCTGCCCCAATCCCCTATACATAAGACCAAAACCTCATATTTCTCTCCCCTCTTTTTTTGCCCTAGTCGACATCTCTCCTTCTTCCCTTGAGTCTCTCTCTCCTAGGGTGCACAACTAAGGTAAGGCATGATCTTCTCTAAGGTTTATTATTATTTCATCTCCCCATTGCTTGGGGAATTGTGCTAGAGGAAAGAGAACGCACGGGGAGTGCAGGACAGTAGCAAAGAGAGGACGAAAGAGAAGGGATCAACGACAGATCACACAGGAGACGAGGTATGTAGGGGGGTCTTTAGGAATCCACCATGAAACTCATCTCTATGATTGAGAAATATGATTTTTGATTTTTATGATGATGATGATGATGATATTAACATTAAAGTAAGTTAATGATGATGCTTATGAATGATGTTTTCATGTCCTTTATGATATTTCTTTCAGGCATGATTTATTATTTTATTTTATTCCTATTTAAGCTTTACATGTTGGGCATTAGCTCAAGAGAGGTTCACCATTCCTGTATCTTGACCCTGCAGGAAATTAGGCACTTATGATGATGATGATGGTGGCGTGCACGTGCAATGCTCATGATAGTCTGCAGTTGCACAAGTTTCCTTTTAGTCTTAGGTTGATTATGTAGTATGATGCTATCGAGTTGTACCTTCAAATTCATTAGCTTATGTTGAGTCTTTAGTACTATCATGATGTTAAGTCAGTTTGCCTAGACTTTTATGTTGGATCATTTTAGCATTTTATTTTAATATAGCAGACTTTTAGTAATTTTATAGTCTTCCGCTGATGTGGCTTAGTTATTGACTGAAAAGTCAAGAGTCAAGTCAATAAAGTTATGATGAGTCGCGTCATCCAGAAGTCTATTGGACACGTGTTCAAGTTGAACTTTTGAGGACGTTACAACCATGTATATGTGGATGTGGATGTGGCGTTTAAAAGTTAGGAACTGGACCACTAGAAAAGATGCACTTGCTGAGACCATATAAACCGAGATTTCATGACTAGATTTTACTCCATCATAGTACCAAAAACATTTGCAACGTTGGACATTGAGTACTTGAGTAGAATTTAATACTTATTGTTCGTCTTAGGGGTGTTCAAGGGTCGGGTTTGATTCGCCCCGAACCCAAATCCGATCCAACTCAATTAATTTTGTTCGGTTGGATTGGATCGGGTTGATGACAAGTAAGTCATCGAATTCAATCTAACCCGATCTTTATTGAATCAGGTCGGATCATCGATTTACCCGATTGATTTTTTTCATATATTTGTAATTAATTTTTATAATATTTAACATCAATTATATTTAAAGAAAAAAGAAAGAAACATATTTTTAAAGGTTTGCAATGATTTTAAAGGATATAAAGTATAAATTTTTAATCTATTTTAATTTTAAAGTAATATAAAATTCTTATCAAGAACAAATTGGTTCAAATTTAATAAAAAAATTATATAAAAGTTCGGGTGATCGAGTTGGGTCGAGTTGATCGGGTTCAAAAAATTGAGACATGTACTTGACCCATTGGCGGTCGGATCGGTTCACATCCGACCCGACCAACGATCCAATCCAACCCAATTGAGATTGGATCGGTTCAGATCGTCGGGTTCATCAGGTCGATCCGACCCGGTGAACATCCCTAGTTCGTCTTCTCCATATTATTTGATTAGATATATTTGAGTTTGACTAGTTAGATATATTTATGCTTTATATATAAACAAATATCTACTAGTCAGTCTTAAGAACAGACCAATTTTCTCTAGATTTTTCTAAACTGAAAATCTTAATGTTGAAAATAAAATTAAAATATTTAAAATTAAATTGTACAATTTGACTAAAGATTCATTATAGTTTTATATATTCTGGACGGACTTAATGAACATGTTGTCGGTTATTTTTGATCATTTATACAGTATAATTGAGGACCTCCTAAATTATAAGTAAATGAAGATAATTTAAAATAATATGCACAACGACTTGACAAGAGTTTTATGCGGAAAGTGCTTGACATGTTCATTAAATCAATTTTCTTTTTAATATTTTGGTTTGTCGCCTACCTATTTAGGACTTTATTTTCATATTTTGTAAGAATTCTTTATTCCCACATTTTAAGGGTTATATTTATCATTTATGTGATTTATGATTTCTATGTTGACAAGAGTTTATAAATAGGGACAAATGCAACCTTCATTGTATCCTCTATCATTAGCTCACCCTGCGTGCTTTCGTCCCTTGTTTGTCAATGAGACCGAGAGAAGGTCCATAGTATCCCCCATATGAGGGGGAGGGAGAGGGGTTCACAAGTACTCTATTGTTTTTTTGGGTGATGGGTAAACCCCACCGGTGTCCAGGTTACTAGGACCTGACTTATTCGATGTTCGAACGGATGGCGACGAAAGAAAATTCTGGCCAAAGTGGTGACTCTAAGGCTCGAACTCGGGGCTACTAGCTCCCTTGTCCCTCAACCCAGGACACAGACCCACTAACCATCTGTGCCAACCAAACTTGATTCAAGTACTCTATATTTAGTTCATACAAAATTGAATAAGCCTCATGTAACCTAGTTAATATTAAATCTTTTAGAACCCTTGTGTCATCTTCCTCTTTTGTGGTGAGTATTTCTTTCACTTAATTTTCATAATAACTTAGTATTAGAACATGGGTGTCGCACAAGACCACAAAGCGTGCATGTTCCATGGGCTTTGTAGGGGCCGCAACATGCATCGATGCGAGAATTATGAGTTGCGGGTGGGCGTCATGGGTCTTCTGAATTTGCGAATAGACTACACATTAAGTCTTCATCACATTTGTGGGAAGACAAGGTAAATCAAGCCCATTCTAATACATGGCAGTTCCCTTCCATCTGAAAATGCAAGCTAGCTAATACGTTAGATGGGCACCCATCTGAATCTATTGATGTAGGTCGCATCCATTTGAATTTGCAAGTGGGCCAAGTATTCCATGCAGATCTTAATCTAAGGATGGGCCAAATGGTAAAAATCTTTGGATGGACCAAACAAACATCTATATAAATTTATAGATGGGTCAAGTGGTAATGCCATTCCAATCTGGGAGAGAGATAAGTGGGTTGTGCTCATTCGAATCTAAGGGCATGCCACACCCATTCGAACATGTGTGGAGACCTCACCCATATGATTCTACGGGTGCATGTCATGTTCATCTGAATATGCAGGCAATTCAAATGACCAGTGCTTATCCAAGTTTGTAAATGGGCCAAGCTAGTCATGCTTATCTAATTAGTTGGCATAATATGATAGTTCTATATGCTATTATGATGAATTCGTATCATATGAGGATTTTTAAAGTTTGATAAGAATTCCTATTATAGTTTCATTATTTTATATGTTTTTATTTCTAGCCTATTGAAGTATAACTATGTTTTCTTATTTTGTTATGATTTTGTACACCTATTTGGTTAGGATTGTATTGTCTCTAATGTCATATGAGATTTGAGATTTTCTTATCAATATAGGAGTATATGATTCAATAGGCTATAAACAAAAGATAAACGTAACCTCAGTATGTATCCACCATTCGTATTCCATCTCATTGACGAGTCCAAAGAGCATTGCCTTCGACTAATCACCACCAAAGGTTGCACATTTTGCCAAGGTTGTTGAGATTGAGATCTTGTGTAAAATTATAAGGGGTTTTAAGATTAAATCAACGATTGTAAGATCCGATATATATATATATATATATATCAAAAGATAAAAATATTTTTAACTAATTTCTTAATTACATTTGATCCCTACTCAACTCTTAAATTACAATTTAATATGTCAAGTTTTATCAATTTATAAGCCAAAACATATTAATATAAATGATGCATAATATAAAATGAGAAAAATGTATCATATTTCATCGACATTAATTATTATTGTAATGATTACAAAATCTATTACTATTTAAATAATATATGTTGATAATGTATGATTACATAAGATTGGATAAGATCTCTTATTACCTAGAATAAGATCTTATACATAATATCCTCAAAGTAAAATGAAATTTGGTTAGGGAACTTCATGACCATAGTATCATATGACTATATTGAGATCTTGACAACCTTGAAGTTAACTATACTATGTGAGACACAATGGAGATATTTTATATGCACAAATAATCGAACTGGAAGCCATGTCTAAGAAAAATAGATTTCTTGTTACTTGAACCAAACTTCATTGGTAACTATATCATGTTTTATATTGTAAGTCTAAATATATACTAGGTTAATGTTTAAGTAGGCTTTAGACTAAAGAATCATGGCACAAAGAGATGGAGAATGGGAGTTGCGGAGGTTGGTTCATTTATAAATTCACAGGTTGAGTCTACTATATTTTCTTTCTAATATTTGCCATTCAACTTATCTTCTCTCCTTCGTACAACTACTCACTTCTATCACTTAGATGTTTTCTCAAACATCTAGTTAGCAGTAAATCTAAGGAATGTAAAAAGTTTACAAAGCAATCAAACACAACAAAAAATAATCATAGACACAAGGATTTATATGGTTCAATCTATCACACCTACATCCACCTCTTCCAACTATTCTCCTTCCACGAAGAAGATCTCAACAATGAGATTACAGTTGCATATTATTCACTAATGAATGAGATACAACATAAACCTTTATATCTAACCTCTTTAATTTCAATCAATAACTTCCTTAGAGATCTACAAGTCAAAGTTGATGCAAACACTTCCCCTTAGACACAAAGCACATAAGAGAGTAGTACTTAATACAACACCAAAAATCACTTTTATTCCTCTCACAACTTCACTTTTACAATCACTCTAACAATTAGAATTTTAGAGCACAGAAAAAGTTAGCAAGGAGAGCTTAAATATTATTGCATGTTAGTAGCTTGAGCAGAAGACCTTCAAAGCTTGGTCTTCGGCTCAGTTATACATAGCAGCTTGGTGAGACCTTCAACAATATGTAATATCTTCCATTTCATTATGTACTATTCAAATTTAAACCATGTTGATCATCTTCTCTCAGTTTGGATGTAAATTAGCTTGGTGATTTCTATGGTAGTCGCATTTAATACCTCGTTGGTCTATCAAGTTATGATTGCATCATTGTAGACATGTCTGATATTTTGACAATGCATACACAATTTGTATATAAAACATATTTTATGTCATGAAAATAATATATTAAATAGTGTAGCCACATTCTCCCCTTTTTAGATGATATTAACATTTTCTCCCTTTGAGTTCATTCATTTACCTAAAATAAGATGTTAAACATTTCTAGTATTCTTCTACGTCAATGTGTTAGTATTTATAGAAATGCTATCATGTGATATCTTGTATAATGGGTATTATGGATATTTTAAGTTGAGTTATTCCTATAAGGATAGGGGTAGCTCAAAAGTAGACAGACTCAATTATAGTACATAAGTTGAGCTCTATAGACTCTGAATATAAAGTATGCATTCCAAAATATAAAGTCTACTTCTTTCTCCCCCGTTGAGATCATCACACAAGAAATAGATGAGAGGAACAACCACATATCCAATGTCCCCTAGCATAGGAGATGTAGACTCAAAAGTGAACTTCCCAAGAGCGAACCACTAAATGTCATCATGTATGGCTTGAATAAGAAGACAAAGACACTTGATGGTCTCATTTTTAGTGGTGATCATGGCATGAAATCCTTGTATCTTTGTTGACGAGGAAACATGAGGATGTTGAGTAGAGTGGACTGAGACAACATGTGAGGTTGATGGTGGGCCATTATGGTCTAGGCTCAATGGTAACATGAGAGACACGTTGAATCATATAGTTGATTCTCAATAGTGAAATTATCATAATGGACCCAATCACAATTAATGGTGTTCAAGAAGTGAAGATTGGGAAAGAGATTATAACAGAAAATAATAAGATATTTATATTTTCAATAGCTTTAACTAAAGGAACATTAAAGTAATGAAAGATCAAGGTTTAATGTATCTAATAGCGACAATGAGACTGCTTGGTTTTGCATGAAGCAAAATTAACCATAAAAAAATGAGGAAAGTTCATAAGTCATCATTGAGCGACGACATAAAACAAGGTTGTATTCAAAAGGATAAGGTGTCTATATTTTCTTCCCGATGGGCTATGTTATGATGGTTGTAGTTGAACATAATTTTGAGGGGCATATCATGGTTAAAGAAGGAAATAGAGTTATTTTTACATTTGCTATATTTTTTAATTGAAATATATGTAGCATGGGTTCTAAAGGCTTTGAATGACCTGACATGGAAGAAATTCATATTGATATCTTTGTTAGGGGAATCAAAGCTATAATTAAGATGTTTAGGACCAGGAATAATACTAGTTCCCATCACATAAGGGATGATAAAGGTAGTATCAATAATAGTAATATTAAAATATAACTTACAAATGAGTTCAGGGCACTAGGATTCTAGCAAAGTAGCATACTTGGTCCATCCTTCGTAAGAGAAAAGAGTATCAAGATAGTTGGAATCAAATATCTCATAGTTAAAATAGCAGGATCTGATACTAGTGTGTTCTTGCCAAACAACACAATACTCTTCTTGAGCTTGAGGGGTGATAAACTTGAGACAATCATAGTGCGCATTCTCATCACGTGCTTTTTCTCTATTATGAGTTGCTTGTTGGGGGCCCTTTTAACTATTGTCTTGACTAGAGTTTCATCGGTGTCTATATTTGATAGATCATGTGGAGAGTACTCTTCCCGATGGACGGGTTCTCTTTCAAGGACCCATGGATGAGTGGAAAGGAGAGGAAGAACAAGAGACAAAGAGACATCATAGAAGAGTGAGAAAAGAGATTTGTTAAATGGAGTGATTGAGGTGATTTTTGACATAATAAGAGTGAAAAGAGTGGTTATGAAGTCAGAATGGCGGGCCTTTTGGGTGTGGGTTTTAGGAAGGAGGTTTTGGAAAATAGGAGAGAGAGAGAGAGAGAGAGAGAGATGACATTAAAAGACGAGTGTGAAGGGGGGACTTACACATGGATATATCTGGTAAGACAAGTGGGTATTTGGGATTTATTAAACATATGAGAACCAAAATATTGGGCAATGCAATGTGGCCATGTGAGATAGATAATCCCTATGTCTCAATTTGAGAGTAATATCTGATAATAGCAAGTGACTTAGTGAAATTGTTTGCAATTTGTGCTATGAAAATATGAATGATAGTGATATTGCATTTTTCAACACGATCTTTGATAAAATGATAGCCTAGCTCTATATTGTTTTTGGAGTGGGATACATGGTTTTTTTATCATGTCTATTGCAATAATGTTGTCACACTTAAGGGGAATGTCTCTATATACTATTCTATAGTCCAAAAGTTGTTGTTTTATCCATAATAATCAAATCCAACAACTTAAATGTACTCAACTTCTACAATAGAGAGAGAGAAACAAAATTCTATTTCTTACTTGCCCATTTGATAAGTGAACTAACTAAATATCAACAATTTCTAGTTGTGCTTTCATAAAGGCACACACTAAATAGAATATCAAGTCTACAAGTAGTGAGGTAGAGTAAACTTCCTATCATACCCTGGTATAGATTGGAATCAATTGATTTACCATTTTTTTCATCCAATTTGACATTTGTGGTCGTTGGTGTTGGTGCTTCTTTACATTGCATTCATGCCGAAGCACTTAAGAGTTTTTTGTCATACTTTTCTTGGCATAGATGCACCCCACTTTATGTTGGTCTAACGTATAGATCTAGGAAGTAGTTCAGCTCGCCAATCAGACAAATTTCAAACTTCTTTTCCATCATTCTTTCAAATTCCTTGTGTAATACATTGTTAATATATCTATAGACAATGTCATCAACATATATGGATTATAATAAAGTCATTTTTTTCATAATTCAAGTGTAGAGTTCATCAGCCTTGCCTTTTAATGAGTCTGATACTAGAAAAGAGTTTAATCTATCACATCAAGTTGTTGAAGCTTGATTTAATTCATACAAGCTTTGATTATTTTTAATATACGATCAAGAAATTTAGAATTATTAACACTAGAAGCTTGCTCAACATATATTTCTTTACTAATGTAACCATCTAAATGTTGATTTGATATACATTTGAAATAATTTGAAAATTTTAAAGCATGCAAATGCAATTAAAATTCTAATTGTTTCTAATATGGCAATTGGAGCAAAGGTCTCATCATAATTTAGAATTTTTACTTGAGATTATTCTTTTACTATAAGTCGATCTTTGTTTCTTACAATAATTCCATACTCATCAGCTCATTGCGACATACCCACCAACTATCAAATGTTTTCATTGTTAAAGAACTATGATCCATACTTTGTTGGCTCAAATTTGTTTAGCTCCTCATGCATGAAGTTTATCTAGTCTGAATATCCCATTGCATCCTTGTTGTTTTCTTTCCTCTATTTGTGATATAAAAGCATAGAGACCACAATAAACTTTGGGAGATTTTTAGTTCACATACCTTCATTAATATCCCTAATTATCTTCTTTAATGAATGTGATGGCACATGTTTCTAGTTTTGTGCATGGGACAATAGTTTGCGTTTATATAAGTGTTGTAGTCTTAGGAAGTTCTTATGCATTGGATTCTCTAATAGGTATGGACGAATCACCTTCTAGATCATTGGGTTTTTCTTTGTTTCTTTCATCAACTATATCAACTGGTGTCACATTCATTCTTTGAAAATTCATCATCTTGAGTATGTAGAATATAACATTTGAAACCAAAGATTAGAATACCCAAGAAATATACTAATATCAATTTTAGACTCAAATTTACCAAGATGATCTTTCTTATTTAGTATATAACATTTGCAACCGAAGATATGAAAATAGGAAACACAAGATCTTTTATTGAATAATAACTCATAACATGTATTTTCAGTTAGGGTATTTTATTTAGCACTATCATGCTATGTTTGCAGCCTCAACCTAGTATCTCAAGCAACTTAGTCTCATTCAACATAGTTCTAGTAACTTTCTTGTAATGTTCTATTCTTTTTTTCTACTACTTTTTTAGTGTGAAGTTCTCGCTACAAAAAAATCTTGTAATAATCAAATTTCTCATACAATTTTCAAATTCTTTGTCATGATCCTATTCTTTCTTTCTATTACTCCATTTTGTTGTTAGTTCTTTCTACTAATAAACAACCTTTGTATATAACCAAATTTCTCACATAGTTTAACAAAGTCACAATTTCAAATTTCTTGCCATGATCACTCTTAATTTTACATATTGTAAACTCAAGCTGATTTTAAATTTGTTTAGAAAATTTTGTGAACACTTTCGGAACAGAGAACTTTCTCTAATACAACGCCGCATTCTCCGAAGATTGAGGGGGAGCCAACCTATACTTTCCTTGGGCTTGCCTTGCCCCAACATCTAAATAAAGGGCGGGCGCCGCCAGTCTAGCCTTTTCGACGAATTGTTTCATCTGTTGTTTTCAGAAATCGAACCTAGTAAATCTTGAATAATCATCAATGATCACAAAATAATGTTTCTCACCATCTAACTCATAGCATTAGCTTGACCAAATAAGCCCAAGTGTGGTAACTTTAATGGTCTACTTTTGCTTATAGCATTCTTTGCATGAAAGGATTCTTTGGTTCATTCGTTGAGTATGCATAAATCATAACCAATTTTATTTGAGTGACTCAACTTAGATACACATCTTACTTATCATGTTTAGATAGTTTATAATGAGTCAAAATCCAAATGCCCATGATAAAATCATCATTTACGGTTTTGATGCATTTTTCATTAAACATATCTTCAAAGTCAATAGTATAGACATTACAATGTCTCTTTCCTGTGTATTAGATTTCTTGGTGATTTTGTTTTAATGATACATTTATCATATTCAAAATAGTCAAGAATCTACTTGTCACACAGTTGAGTTATACTAATCATATTATACTTATGATATTTGATTGTTGTAATATTTTCAATAACTTTTACCTTTGTTACCTATGCTAATTTTTTTTATTACTTTTCTAGTGGCATTGCCACCATAACTGACATGTCTATCATTAAGTATAGGTGTGAAGGTGTTGAAGTTTGACTTATTTCTTATCATATGTTTAAAACAACCACCATCAAGATATCATGCCTTTTCTTGCAACCTTCACTCCCTTGTCCTACGAAAGCAAAAAGATGATTTATTGTTTTGGTACCCAAGATTCATTGGGTCTAATTGGATTAGTAGTTTTGGAATCCACATTTTCTAACTCTACGTAAGAGTCTATTTCTAGTTACAGAAAGTGGACTGTGGATTCTATTTCTCACCATGGTTTGTAGATTATGTGATCTATCCAACATGGGATGTGTTGAATTGTAAGACCTAATTCAACACTTTTCTGAAGTGCCCATATTTTAAACACTTGAAACATAATGCTTTCTTTCTAACTTGAAGTTGTTCCACATAGTCATTTGTATAATGACCTTGTTTCTTATAGCTCAACATCTTTTCACACCAATGTCTTTTCAACACTATTGAACTAAATGACCAAACAAATTGCATTTATAAAACTTGGTTAGTAATAGACACACATCATTCCTATCTTTGCAACCATAGCAGGTTCTAAGATTATATTATCTCTTGATCCTCCCTGATCTTTTGTACCACTAGGAGCAGTAATGTTTCTATTATAGGTATAGGCATAAGACTCACTCGGCAAACTATAAGTTAATAAATTATGACTCTTTCATCAATCTCCTTCAACTTGATACACTCAATGAGTTCACCTGCAAAACTCTAAATCTTATCATTCATTATTCTATTTCAATAGAGAAACATGCCTAGTAGGTTGGATATGGTTTTGTACCCATATGTGTTTTTTTAAGTAACATACCATCACCATCAGCATTTCTTACTTTATCTAGTCTCTCTATTTTGGTTATGTAGATGGTGTTTTTATCCTTTAAAATATCATAACAAATTTTTAACTATTCTTAGTCTTATTTTTTTTTGTTTCTCTTTTTCAGACATAGGTACTTAAATATCATGCTTTCGACCTCTTTGAATATATTAAAATTTTCACCAAGTAAAAATTTTACCTCCTTTACTTGAGTTTCAGACATGTAGGCTTGTAGTTCTAATGGTGAAGGTGCAATGGTAGTTAGACTCGTCATTTAAGCCTCTAGTAGAAGCCATGAGAGTTTTTTTCTTCATTTTCATTGTCACTCTTGCTACATCAAGCATCAATCTTAGAATCATCTAAGTTGACCTTTGGAGCCTTCTTTGTTGGATGGTTGTCTCTCTTGACTCTCCTTTCAGGTTCTTTCTTTACAAGGTTTGGACACTCATTTTAAAGTGTCTAGGCTTTTTGAACTCATAGAATATAGAGTCTTTCTTCATGATGCTCTCCTTTGCTGCATGTTTTTTTATATTTGAAATTAGTGGCTTACCCAAAAAGAGTGTCACTTGATTTATGGCGTCATATTCTTCTTCTCCACTATCTACTTCTTCAATGGTTTTGAATGACATGAAAGATGAGTTCTGCCTTTGGGATTTCTCTCTTCTTCTAGATTTTCTTCAAGTTTTCTTTAAAATGCATAAGGTGTGTGGGAGCCTATTATTTCCTTGAATGTACGCTTCACCGATTTCTTCTATTAGAGTATAGATTAGATGGTTTCACATCTTGTTGACTTGAGAAATCTTTGAATCTTGTTTAGTGTGGCCTTAGACTCACCTAAGGTTGTTATCCCACTGATGACAGGAAATTTAGCCCTAAATTATATATACAAAGTTACATTTTTACCATGGAATTAGAACCTTTATTTCGCATATCATCATACATTTTCATGGCTTTTGCATCTTTTCATAATTTCCTTTCTATAAATGTATTTTGATATACCCTGAACTTTTTTAAGAGGGATTATGAGCTTTTACATTTGATTTTTCTGTAGTGACTTAGCTGAGGTTAACTTACTCTTTTGCATGAACATCGGACTTGGGGGCACCCTGTGCAGATTCACACCTTGACGCTGCTACCAGACAAAATACACAAAAGACAAGACGTAACAACTTGTCATTAGAAGAGTCATTTGCCATATTCCTTGACATTTCTTGCAAGATATGGCAGGTGAGAGGTTTTGAGATTCATGTGTTTGTTACCAATTAGAGTTCGAAAAGGATTCCTATGTCTCGACTATTTCCCTGTATTTCAGTGATTCATCTTCCTTCACATTTGATTTACTCTTGCTCCTTTTTAAATCTTAAAAACACCAAAAATATTTTATTTTATTTCACTTTTCAGTTTCAAGTTCGTTTCATCCAATTTTTTGCATCATATTTTCTCTTTTTTTATTCGGTTTGTGGTAGAATAGAGTAGTTGCATTGTGAAATTCTGATTTTCACGTGGATTTGACCCTAAAATACTACAAGGAAAATCATATACCTGCGATTGGAGCTATGTAATTAGGTTAAATTTTATTGTTGATAAGTTATCTTTGTTCGGTTGCCCCCAAGTCCAGAGTCATCAAACTTTGACATTCTGGAATTGGGTATCTTTTTATATCGATACATTTTCGCTCATCATCCATGAATAAAATTATTGAAATGAGATTGCAACTCCATCAAGGACTCACCTGTTGAATTGGAATTCATTAAATTGCTTATTCAACATCAAGAGTTTGGTAAATGGTACCATCTCTCTACTTTCTTATGCTTAGATTTCATATGTTGAGCTATAACTCGAAACACAATTAAATTTTGTAGTATCTAAATCACTAGATACAACATTTTTTACTTTCATATCAAGAGTCAATTTATCTTTTTCAATCACAATGTATTATACTAAGAGTTTAGGTATATTTACACTCCATTAACCATGGTAGGGCATTTATATGGAATTTAAAATTAATGCACTCCAACATTGCTATTATAGTCTAAATATCTCGCATGTGAATATTCACACAACTAAACTAGGTTGGATTTTGTGTGGGAGGTTTGTTTGCAAACTATTTGAAAGTGGAGGAGAAAATGTGTCACTCTCTCGAACTGTTAGATCGTTTGGCATGAGAGATTATTAAGAGACCAGACTCTGATACTAATTGAGACTCTGACACTAATTGTAATTATACCTTAGATTAAGGTATAAGTAAGTTTCATATTAAAGGATAAGAAGGGGGCCAATTGGTTCTCGACTCAGAGGTTGAGTCTACTACTTATTCTTTTCTCTCTAACATTTTCTGATCAATTTTCCTTCTCTTTCAAATGAATGCATAACTATGTGTATTTTTAATATCAATTTTAATTTGTTTTCTATTAAGTTTTGTATAGTATGCCTCACAGGCGTTAAATCTTGTTCGTGAACGTGACGATGTCGCTTTGACCCGATTTACGATCGCGACTCCAAACTTATGGGTCGTTAAATGCGCCGCCACATAGGATTACTCATGTACTCCCTCCAAACACTAATCCCTTGGGTCCATAGGATATAAATACCATAAGGGTCTTTGGAAAAGGCATCACGAGGCTTTGGACAAGTTCTATCACGGAGAAGAAGCATATCATTGCCGATCTCGCACAAAAATCAAGAGACACCTACAACGATCTTTGTTTGTATCCTCCTATTCTTAAAGATGATTTTTTGATACCTTTCTACATGTATTTCTCCTGTGATGGAGTAACTTTATGTAGGGTTGATGCGAAAAATGCTAACGTGCAAATTCAATGCTAGCAAGTGCACTAGTCGTTCAAGTAATAAAGTGTAAAGAGTAAGGATGTCGAACCCACGAGGACTAATGTAACCTAACCTTATCTAATCCCAAAAGTAATAGATAAAAGATTTAATTTCAGTTTTGATTCAGAGATAACAAGATAATAAGAAAAGATAAAATTTCAGAGATGAGGTCAGATAAGATCAAATCAGGTTGGAAGATTTAGGACTCTCACCACAAATTTAGATTGAATAAGAATTGCTTCTAATGATGGACTAAGTTCTGCCTAAATTATGA
>LTAE01006294.1:0-16098 GCA_001647135.1 Pontederia paniculata
GCTAACACAACATTAAGAGATTTAAGTTAAGAAGAACATAAAATTTTAATACACCAATTCACCCCTCCCCCTCTTGGTGTCATTCTAGATCCTACAGGAGGCATCTTGGACTAATAAATTATCTTTCTTGTTCTTTATTTTTGTAGAGATCAAGTAATTCTCAACTAGAAGGAAAGCTCACACCCATTTCCAAAGTATCTAAAAATTTGTTGCTGAGAGAGATCACACAAGAAAGCCTCATGATGTTATTGTTGAAGGCTCCAACAAAAATCCCTCTACATATTGAAAGAGATTGACTGCTCTCCCAGCCTAATTTAACATTGAGGATAGTGTTGTGGGCATCTAACTCATATCACATAACTACCATGATCTTTATATTTTTGAACTTCTGTGAATGCAATTGATTTGAACTCTCTCTTTGATTTCTAATTGAGTCAAATTTATACTGTTTTCATGTGAAGTTCATGAGTTTGATTTGCTCTATATTTTCATACCTTCCACATAATTGTACATCAGGTTATAAAAGTTTAAATGGGTGATAAAAATTTCTTTTTCCTTGACTTATTTTTGTTTGTCTCTAAACATCTATTAGAAGTCAATATAAGTTTTAAGCCTTATACTATGACTTACAGTGGACCATCATTGTTTGTGCATAGTAAAAAAGATTTAAGAACTTAAATGACTTTGCTCTTAGGCCAAAGCCATTATGTAATTGAGTTATCATTTATCACAACCATTCATTAGGCTTTGGAATTTAGTTTTTTTTTCTGATTAGCCAAGTTGCCGAATTATATATAAGCATGAATAGAAGTAAAAGTGAAATATAAATGCCCTAACTTTCTAGATTCCTTATTCTGCTATTGACTTGCAATGGTTTTTCTTTTTTTTAATCAACTACTACTCATTTGTTGTATCTTTTATCAAAGAGTCAAGAATACACAATTATCTTGTACCTCGAGCACCATGCTTGAATATGCATGAGAGAAAAGGAGGGTTTGTTCTATGGGGAACAATGTTTTCTCTCCTCAATCAACTACTCCTCTATCACTTCATTTGAAAGAGTCAAGAGTATGTTATTTTGTTAGCACCTCTAAACATTTGAGGAAAGTATCCATTGGAGAAATGAAGACTCATTATTATGGGGAATTATATTTTTTTTCTTTTGACATCCTGTGAGTTCAAAGCATAATGATCAATATGGAAAACATGTAAAAATATGAAAAGATAAAAATTGAAAAAGAAAAGAAATAAAAGTGTGCAAGAAAAGAAAAAAATAGGGAAACAAAACATATCTTGAGTTTGTTCTTTTTTAAAGCTAAATTGGCTCTTGGTTTTTTTATCAATTTAAAAAAAATCTTAGGTCTAATGGACAGTTGTGACAAGTGGACAATTAAGTTTGTGGTCATGAAACTACATATTACTTTAAGTAGAGAGACACTCTGCTAAGAATTTGTGAATTGTGTTGGCTACGATGTGTTCTAAGCTTGTTTTCTTTCTTAAAAAGACATGGTTTGTCTCTTATGTTTTGATCGAGTTGAAATTATGCTCACCAATCTTTTTTTTTTTTTTGAAAGAGGAATTTCTTAATTAATTATCTAATTAACGGTTAGGCCACAAGAGTCATAGTACAAAATATCATAGAGACCTGGAGATGGACCTTCTCCCTAAAAAAAAGATCAGCAGTTTCCTCTCTATCAATGTTAGCTAAGTGTCCTGCTGCCATGTTTGCCTCCCGAAAATAGTGATTACATACAAAAAATCTCAAAATATTCAGATAGATGTAGTATATCTCCGGCAATATTCCATAATCTCCAAGGAGTTTGATCCTTGCGGTTGAGGATATCTCGGTAACCCTTTTCAATCTCCATTCTGATACCCGCCAGAGCGTCCCAGGCTTTTGCTTCCAACACTAATGTAGCATCATGCCTAAGTGCACATGCAGCTAAACAAAATCCTATATTAGTTTGTATATGAAACCTACTCCCTCTCCCAAATGAAGGAGCTATTCGAGTTAATTTTAACGCCAGGAGGGGAAAGGGAGCCCCACAGACCAATATTTGTCTCAGAGCCATTGTGCCTCAAAAAAATGGTGAGTCACATACTCATTGAAACTAGTCAAAACCTTACACAAATTACATAGAGGATTGCCAATCGGGATTTGAAAAGCGCTCATTTCTTGAACAACATAGACCCCAAAGTGAGAAAGCAAAGGGAGCTTGCAGTTTGCATCTGAAATTAGGAGACAAAGAAGAATCCTCTTCTACCCAACTACCCATATGCCAACTTTGTATTGAAATCTATAAGCCACTTGTGACTCAAACAAGAGCCATAGTTCAGACGCCACGGTACAAAAAAAAAAACAAATGTGGCACTATCTTAAGGACTAATCCACATAGGGGACACAGAGGATTAATTCCATTAACAAAACTTAACAAGTAATCCATGTTAGGAAGCATACATTGTAAGAGTTTCCATAGAAAAAGTTTACTTTTAAGGGGGATGTTAATCAACCATATTGTTCTTCAGACTGGCCTTTCATGTCCCTGTATTTCATGTCCCTGTATTGTTCTCCATAGCTCTACCATGGGTATAATGCAGCTAGCACCACTGGTCATCCTTGGCATGAGCAAGCAAAAAAATAGAAGCTATAGAAGCAGACAAACTACATCAAAATATTGATATAGTGAAGGCCCATTGGTTATCAGAAATAAAATTATTTACATAGAGTTGGAACCAACATATTGACATTCAAGAAAGTAGGGCTTAATTGTAAAGGAGTGCAAAAGAGCCAGGAGTCCATTAGCAAATTTGTATTAAGTTCAGACCAATATACCTTTTAATACAATGTATGATTACATCTAAAGTACTCAAGATCATCTACTAGGACCAAGTAGAGTGTGTAGCATTAACCAGAGAGTTAGGAAACCAAGGGTGGAGTTTATCATATTTACTAAGGGTGAGTTTTAACCCAAGGTGAATTTTCTACATTGAGGACCCTAAGAACCAATTTAGCCTAGAGTGCATTTCTAATTTATTTTGAATTACGGATACCGAAGCCCCCAGATGTTTTTGGTAGTTGTCGTGTCCCCGCTGAGCAGGTAAAATCCTCTTCTACTCTTATTTTTGGACCATAAGAAGCCCATGACCATTTTTTGCAGGGAATCTAATACCCCTCCTAAGATATAGGAAAGACCAATAAAATAATTAGGCATAGAGTTGAGAGCAGATTTAATTAAAATAGTCCTACCTGCCATATTTAAAGTTTCATCTTTCACCTAATATTCTAGAGGCCAACATGTCTATTATTAGTAGTTATTCTTAAATTTTTAACTTTCGCTTGAGGACAAGGAAATGTTCAAGGTTAGAGAAATTTGATAATAAAGATTTGCATGCATAATAAATAGCTTTTAAAGATACATTTAAACATAATTTAATATCTTGTTAGAGTATAATTCTTAGTGTTCATGCATCATTTGTTAGTTATGTTAGTCCCTTGTACTAGCTTCATATATTTTGCAAAATAAAAGTTCTGTGGAGGATGCTAATGAGCTTTTGGATTCATATCATTTTTTATTTTTGAATATTTTTTTTTTCAATAGATGATTTGTGTTTGATGATGAATATCTGTAATTAAACGTCTATTCTAAAATTAGTCAAGGTAGAAAATGTTCTTGTGATGATTTATTTATTTGGTTTATAGTGAATGAAACAATACTTGGATTTCTTATTTAACTCCTATTTCATGGTGAATAGTTTATATAGTTTTAGTGTGATGAATGGATTCAAACTCGAAGGATATTTTCATTCACGAATTTTGAAAAATTTTCGTCGGTTCAAGGAGTGATATGTCTTAATAGAAGCACTCAACTAGAGTCCATAGACTTCAATATCTCGAGAATCCATTTTTTTTAATCTTTCTTGTTTTTACTTCTACAGCTATTGGATCCCGCTATTTATTATGAAACTTGCAGGACACAAACTTAGACGAGCATGATTAAATTATTATATCTATTGTCTTGCATGAATTATTTATTATTTCTTTTAAATTAATGGGTGATACCTTTAGTTATTGTCAATGTTAATTTTGAAGGTAGAATGATCTTTATGATAAAAAAGTATACCTTTACTTATTTAAAATGTATATATGATAAAACTGGTATTTTTTTAAAACTTATTTAAAAATGTATATCTTTCATATATCTGTTAATATTTTTTATTATATAATTAAATAATTTTCAATTGATTATGTTGACATAAGCATGTCGTGTTTCGTTGGTCATGATCGTGCATAATCGAAAGCTTGTGTATCAACCAACATGATGTTTCATGAGCCGACATGCCAAATTTACACGAGCCCAATTCAAGGCCCAAGCAGGCAACTTGTCTTGAGGTCCTTGGTTATTTTTTGGGTCATAGTGAAGACTCAAAAATAAGAATATTTGTTATTTTTATTTTTAAATTATTCTTATTCTGTTTTTCAGCGAATTATGCATCAATTAATTAGTTCAACCATAACTAAATATTTATTTTTAAATTTATACATTTCTTTTCCCTGATCATGGTTTCTTTTAATAATCAATAATACTTCAATTAATTTTGCTTATCTATCAACGCAAAGGAATATGCCAAACTGATTTATTATTTATAACTCTAAAAAAGATATTCATGTTCAATTACATACCAAATCAGTAGTTCTTCATTTAAAAAAATAAAATGATCTTTCCTTATATTATTTTTTTTATAAAAAAAAAATAAACCTCCGGATTGCTCGAGACACCCTGAATTGGCGTGTCATTCTTTCCCACTTCTTCATGCATCAAGCTCTGAATTCCATATCTAAATATGATAATATATTAGAGATAAAAATGGGAAGGCATTTGATAGCCAAAAAAAGTTGAACAATTTGTTTTGCTTCGTTCCTTCCTCGACGGAAATGAACCATTTTTAGTCTTGTGTGGTGTAAATGTGTGATGGAAAAGGAGGTGGAGAAGCGTATTCGCGCAATTATTGGCCGATAGGGACAGGCCACGTGGGTAGTTGGCCAGTCGCCTTGTCCTCTCTTCCCACTCCACGTGGACTTTTCAAAATTATTAGAATAACTACATTTAAAAGTTAATTGCTGAAACTTATAAAAATGTTTCATATTTTGATGAAAACTGTTCGAATTAATTTTTTAGAAAATTTATTTAATTAAAATTTATTTTGATTGCACTTGTTCAAATATCAAACTAATCAAGTCGATAAGTTTAAATTGAAAATAAACTGGTTTCACCTATGATTTCTTTATGTCACTTTATTTCTTATTTCGTTTCATTAACCTACAATATAAATGTTTAACATATTATTAACCAATAACAATGAGTTAATAATTATTGACCTAATGTTTCAATTGATGAATTAAAAAATATGCATTTAATAAAATGGATCAAATTAACATATAAAACAAATACTGTTAGATATCAGGTACTTTATTTTCAATAAAATGGTTTATCACCTTGAAAATTAAATTTGTATATATTTAAAGTTAACAGAAATTTTAGCTTTTTTAGGAAAGCTTCTAGGAAAAGTTAGGATTTCTTATTACTAAAGAAAAAACGAAAGTTAAATCTAATAGGTCAAATGCTAATTAGTTTATATGTATTAAATTTATTTTGTAACATATATTATCATATTATGTTGCTAATTAAGTTAATAATATGTAATTTGTAAAGAGTTTAAAGAAGGTGTGGACTTTTGACAAGTGAAGAAAGATGAATTAATCAAAACTTTATTTAAGGCTGTCATGCCAACTCATGTGATGCGGATCTCATCATGCATATGGATACATGCATCGCATGCTCATCCATCCATCCGCGACACTACATGCCATGGTTGTATGCTGACGGCACAACCATACACGTGTCCTATGGCGACTGGGCCCATAAATAATTGATGATGTAATCTTTGGCTCGGGTGGAGTCAGTGCCCATTCCACGTGTCCAATTTCTATTTGCCGATCAATTTAGGCTTCATTTATGTTTATATATACACACATTTTCAAACTTATTTATGAAATTGTACTTAATAGTAAGATGAAAAATAAGCTAAGAATATAAATTAACTATATATATATATATATATGACATAAGAAATATTTTGAGTAAAATTCTTTTATTTCCCTTTTTATGAGAAAAAAAATTTTCTCAAATGGAAAAGTAATTTTTGAGATTTGTCATCGTCAAACACATTTTTTTTAAAAAAAAATATTCTTTAGTCTTCTTGTGCACCTTTCCCTCTCCTTCACATATTTCTGGCAAAATGGAAATATCATTTATTTAATGTACAAATCTTAAAGCTATGTCCAAAATTTTACATCATTCTTTGCCCATTTTTGTTTAAATTTAGCTAGAGCCAGTTTAAGCTCATCATCATACTAATTAATTAGCTCAACAACTTCGCGGAAAGATGTCCACTTGGACGGAGAGAGAAAGATAGAGGATTGCAAGATGAGGTGGAGATGAAGTTGGATTGGAGTGTGACGAGTTGGATGTTGATTAGAATGAACACCAAAGCAATCAATGCCTATAATGAAATCTTCAAAGACGACATAATAAACAAAAGATATGAATCATTCTAATAATATTTGATATCTTCAAACAAATAATAAAGTGAATTTATTTCCACTTCAAGAAAAAACAAATGAAAATATTATATACGAGCTCCATGGGCGTCCTCGAAGAAACATATATTCCAAGAGCAAAGAAACGAAAGTCTACAAAGTTAAAAGTATTATATACGATCCTAAAAGTCATAATGCAAAGAGAAGAAATTTGGACATTGGCAGCTGTTGTTCTGACTTTGTGGATACGTGTTGTGTGAATATATGTACGGACTATGAACTAAAGTTGTGTGTGGACAGAGAAAGCCTTTGCCATCGAAATGAGGCCGCTTTACAGGAGAGAGAAAGAGAAGAAAAAAGAGATCATAATTAAAGAGAAATGAAATCTATTTGAGTAAAAAAAATGTGAAGTAGAATATGTATATACAAGTGTCCCATAATTATTATATTTGAATCATATAAATATCATGAATAATGTATTCATGCATGAGGCGGAGAATTCGAATTCTAAGATAAGATTGAAAGAAAACTAATCTCTAATTAGCGTGTCAGACTTGAATAATAAACACATTAATTTGCCACTAGTTTGAACTCAGTTGGCAATTACGTGTCATCTTCCAAGTTCCAACTTAACACCTTCGGCCTCATCTATTCAAGATAGTGCTTAAAGTTAATTAAAATAGCGAGATATTAATCGGATGTTTCTTTTCTCTTTATCGTGATTTGACGTTAATGCTAATACTAATTGCCTACTACGTGGTTATAAGAAGTTGTTATGATGAAAGCTAACTTTGATTTCGTCACTTATGATCGATTAATTTGAATTCTAAACGTAAGGAAAATTAACATATGGCTGATTTGGTATATGTTTTGACCGCTTAGATGTTTTTAGTAGATTAATACATTCGACGAATTAATTTTATGCCCTTGACGAACATGTTAAAAAAATATTAATATTCATGCTTACTGGAAACTTCCACGCAAAGTACGCAAATTAGACCGATTCCAAAATTCCACTTATCGGTGACGGCCGCAATCCAAATATTGGGGGCGCACCAGCATGTCGTGCAGGGAATGTGATATTTAATAGAACTGTAGATAGATATTGAGAGAGAGAGAGAGAGAGAGAGAGAGAGAGAGAGATCTTTTAATACATGTTCCAAGATCAACTAATGGAGGGAATTAAGTCAAAAATATCTTGGGCCTAAAGCAAAAGCATATGCTTAGGACAATGACTAGAAAACGGCGTCATTATCTATTAGTAGACACAAATTAATTATAAGATAGTACATGGTTCTTGCATGCTCAAAACTTAAAGGTCATTGACTATTAATTGTTTCTCTATTCTCTCCTTGGTTTCTTTGCACTTGTTTGTTTAAACTCAATCTCGCATTTATTTGTAAGGAAACATTTAAATGGCAAACAATTTACAAAAAATATTTTTCAAAAATATAAATTTATTTTTTATTTAATAAATTATCAAGTGATATATATATATATATATATGGATTTAATGATGATGCTACCTATTTAAGTAGATAAAATTGTACTATTTATCTTATCAATGATAGGATATTACCTATTTAAGTAGGTAACCACTTTCATTTCTATATATATATATATATACACGAAATTTTAGCCTTAGTTAAATCATGCTCTTGTTTCATAATTACTTAGATAATTAAAAAAATAGTTTTACCAACATTTAATATCGAACATTACATTAAACAATGACCTTCTAATAATTGACTGTTGAGACAAATGATTTTTGAGGTACTATTGTTGTAACGCCCCCAAAATGCGTCACTCTTGGGCTCGGCCTGCGAAGGCTTTTCGACGACGCTACATGGACATTATGCATATTATATGGACTTACTAAGAAATAAAACTAAGCAAACCCATGATCATATAAATGAAAATATAAAACATAATAAGATCGCAACGGAAAATATAATAAAGATATCATAAGATAAAACATATATTATGGCAGTAGAAACATATTAAAATCCATAATACATCTTGTCATCTATGGGCATAAATCCATGACCAAATATAAGGCCTATAACATGAGTCTTAGGCTCATTCGACTCGAGACATAACATAATATAAAGTTCATTAGACATGATACTAATGACATAAAAGGCCTACAAGACCTAGACACGATCATGTGCAAATCAAAGCCGACATGAGCACACCACCACCAAGCACTTCATGCATCTTCACTTGCATGGATCCAAAAACAGGGGAGGTGAAAACTCCCCGGTTAGATTATGTAAAGGTCGGCATTTATCATGCAATATATATATGTGTCATAACATTACATGATCATAAGTACGAATACTGAGCATAAATCATTTAGGGTAACATAAGCATATGACATTTGTATAATTTGAGCATAACATTGAACCTTCATACATGAAGCATTACATACATGAAACATAAATGATACTTAGCATTTTATGTTCATAATCATCATCTTTGTACCTTTACATCTTTACATATTAGCCATGTGGCCCATTTTGAATTCTCCTTGACTCACATCATCATCATCTTAAACATCTTGATCATAAGGTCAATTATTATCTTTTACATGAAGAGTCTCGGGTAATATTGGCCTTAAATAGTGGCTAGCTAGGCCAACCCGTCTCTGGAGTCCGTGTTGGGGAAGCCCACACACTATTATTAGTGAGTGACCGTCGCCTCCCGGGAAGCGCCTTCGGCTACTTCCCCCTTCTCTAATGCACATCGACTAATTCATAATGTCATCTTCTTTTCAATACATCAAGCATAGCAATCAATCTTGTGATTTTAACCTAATTACGGCTTTGCATGCATCTCGATGTCTAGGTATATCAAAAGCATCAAACATAAGTTGCTACCTTACAAGGGCATAAAACATAGTATACAAATGAATTCATCAAGCATTAGAAAGATAACATCATAGTAAACATCTATAAAATAGCTAAAAAAATGTCTTGAAAGTCATCACGGCCCGTGATGAGCCCATCACGACCGTGAGACAATGTGTCATGGCCCATTACATTCTGTAACGGCCTGTGACCATCACTGTCACGGTCCGTGACACTTTGTCACAGCCCGTGACACTTTGTCACGATCGTGACCGAAGCGGTGCAACGGAAGGGGTTCGATACGGCTGTACAAAATTTTACGACCAGACCGAAATCCTTACGGAATGAAATACGACCGAACTTGAGCCGTATTGGTTGTTACGACCATTGTGTCACAGCCCGTGATATTCCATCACGGTTCATAAGAACACTGTCACGGCCCGTGATATCACGTCACGAGCGTGACCGAAATTATATTTCGCGACCTTCGTCACGACCCAGACGTCACGGTTCGTGAGAAACTCTCACGACCCGTGATAGACTTCATCACGGCCCGTTATATCACATCACGGCTCGTAATGCTTGTCCTGGAAACTCATTTTCACTCCTACATTCAACCTTTTCATACTTATGAACTTATCATCCTCAAGGATGTCCATACATGAGTGAATTGTTATATTCTAGGGTTCTAGACATAACATTTTGAGCATTAAAAGTATCACATTAATTGCAATTGGATTCAAGTTACAACATAGGGTTCACATATTTATCATAAAGTTCATATACATACCATATGGTTCATAGTTCATCATATTCACACCATTTGAGGGTTGAAACATGGAAGAAGCATATCATTGCATAATTTACATCACGGGAACATGGTTTAATCATAACATGACTCATATGAATTATAGCAACATAATAACGAATCCCAAGACATGAGAATCCATTCGAATCGATAGGAGATTATGTTATTATCACATAAAGAATCATAAGGTGGGCATATGAATATCATTATAACAATAAGGAAACATAATATTCATCACATGGTTCATATCACACTAAGCACATAGAAAGGAGTCATTTAGACATAAGATCAAACGCCTAATATGTCATCCCCTCATTTTTAACTTTATGAACATGATGTTCTTATAAACATAGGGACATAAATAGGTAAACAACTAGGTTAGGAATATCACTTAGGGTTTTTATCATATATTTAGGTTCTTACAAGCATCTAGGGTTCATCATTTATCATGTACATTGTTCTAGGGTTCTTGGTTCATCTTCAAAGCATAAATCAAGAGTTTCCTAGTATGAAGGAAGCATAGAATTGATTCTATAAACAACTTGAGAGCATAATATATATGACATTAGTTCTAGTATTCATGGAGTGCTAAATTACACATATAACATACTCTTGATACACATATAAGCTAGATTTCCATCTAGGATTATTATACACATTCTAGGGTTCTTCATCTATCTTTTTCATACATCTAGGTTTCAAAACATGGTAAGACATAAGATGAATCATAAAAATAACTAAATAACATATTAAGGATATGATATTCATAATAAAACCCATAATACACTTCAATGATAGGAAGAGGTCATTGAGACATATGAACAAACACCTTACATGCAATATTCCTAACATGACATCCCATCATCTCAAGTTATAAGAACATGGTGTTCTTATACTCCTCAAATTCATAGAATGATGTAGAAGATGAGGGATTGAATCCCCTTAACATACCTTAGCAAAATCTCTAATTCCTTCTAGCTCGTCTTCCTTCTTGATTCCTTCTTCCCCCTCAACTTGATGAATCCCTAAAGTCTTCTTGTCCCTCTCCTTGTTCCCCTTGGACCTCTTGAGCTTCAACCTTCCTCAAATCCACTTGAGCTAATACAATGGTGGAGAGCCTCCTTAAACCCTAACTTTTGAGGTGTAACGGAGAGAAGAGAGGAAGAGAGAGAGCGTGGAAGAAAAAAATGAGGAAATGAAGATGAGTTAACTCTTTTATACTTAGGGTTCCACCTATTTTAAGTGGGTTCTTGGGCTAATTCTGGATTAATGGGCTTAGTTTATTTCATTTGGGCCTCTATTAAATTTTGGGGATTTACAATTATACTGGTTGTACTTTCTAATGAATACCTAAATATTATTGTCATTTTTGTATATATCTACAAATCAATTAAACAAAAGTATTTAAGATATTTTTTATTTAATATGTTAACTAAATCCCTAGTAGTGCTTACTGATATTAACTCTTATTAGTAAGACTATATATATTTTTATATATTTGCCGAAGCTTTTGGGAAAGACATCAAAGCAAGTCGTGGGTATGTATGTTCATACATGGAAGTTTGTTTTGTGAAAAGAAATAATTGTTGACGCTTGAAAGGCTTATAAGCGATTATAAGTTTATAACACACTTTTTCACGCATCTCATAAAGGAGAGACGCTTAAAAGTATAATTATTAACGTGTTTAAATTTATTTCAAATTATTCTTTCGATATATTTTATTATTATTTACTATTTATATAAATACACTTATTCTTTATATCATATGTTTATTTTATTATTTATTATTATTTTATTAATTATTTAATTAACTATCTATTTTATTATTATTATTATTATTTAGAATACATATAATAATATAGATTATTTAAATAATTAATTATATCTATTTTAATCATTTTACATTAAATGTTAAGTTTATTAAATATTTTTATTAAATTTAATAATTAAGCCATTACTTACTAATCGATAATTTCTAATTACTTATTATTATTTGTATTAACTATTCAAATAACTGGTATATGGTAAATAGAGTTTAAATCAAACGTGTTGATAACTGGCAAACATAAAATAATATTATAATAACTAAATAAAATATAAAAAATAAATAATATCTTCTTAACAATTAAGCTCATCAAACAACTTAATTGCTAATTTAAACTTCGGCTATAAAATTCTGGTATTAATATAAGCCAATGGTATTATTTTAATTTTGGGTGTTAAGTGTGGGATTATGGTTAAAATTATTCTAGAAGAAGCAAAAGAAAGAACAAGGGAATATTCCAACTATGCCAGCTAACATTCTACTTTTTTTTATTTCTTTCACTTCGTTTCATACTCTTCAAAAAAGTTTGACAGAATTATATTAAATTATTTACTGCTGTTGACAGCTAAATTACGTGTCATAATCAAATATTCCACGGTTAGAATCTTCTTCCTTGTAAAATTATTCCAATAAGTTTAAAGAGAGCAGCACGAAACTGTGAGCCAACTCAACATATTTACGTATGCTTTTATGTGACGTTGATTGGACAACACATCCAGCTGTCTTTTAACATTAAAGAATATGCCTACAGGTATTCTTAATTTCTCCTACTTATCCTATTTTCAATTTGTATCAACTTTAGAAAAATATCACTTTTCTTTCCTATTGTTTGCGTCCAATATGTTTCAATTTACTTAATGACAATATTCTTACTTATATTATCCTTTTGAATTTTAGTCAGTAAAATTTTAAAATAATCTTAATAAATTCAAGTCATGTTCACATATATATTCAACATCTCTTTCGTGACTTTATCCTATTAAAGAACTCAACTGATATCACATATAACATTTTTACCCATACATATCGCTTGGCCTTTTGCCTCCACGACATTAAAAAGTGTCTTGACTAGATCAAGACATGTCCATATATACTTAACATATCTCTGTGACTTATCTATGTGAAATAAATTTAAGATATGCATCTTGCATTCTTCCCTCCTTAGGGTTATATGTTGTATTAGAGTCGCATCAAGATGCCAACACGACTTTAAAAGTCGTCTTGATTGGAACAAAATATGTCTATATATATAGTCAACATTCTCCCATGACTTATCCATGTGGGACTAATCTAAGGCATGCCTCTTGCATCATTCCCTATTTAGAGTACTCAACGTCCTCGTTGAGTGATCTCAAGACCCATGCTGAGTGGCTCTAATATCACATGTAAAATTCTGGCTCCTCAAAATATTATTCGTTTTGAGTCTTGGCTCGCATGATTTTAAAACACGTATTAAAAAGTATAATACATGTCTACTTGTATACTTAATATCTCTTCCACAATGACACAAAGGCAAGTAGCTCTAATGCCACATGTAACCGTAAAAAAGATTGTTCGCTTTGGCCTTGTCTGCATGGCTTTAAAACGCATCTTGAAGAGCCCAAGACATGTTCACATATATATCCAACATCTCTCTCGTGACTTGTCCATATAAGACTAATCCAAGACATTACCTCTTGCATCCTTCTCCCCTTAGATACTTCAAGGTCCTTTTTTGAGTGATCTTCTACAATGACATAGAGGCCCACACAAAGCAGCTCTAATTTCACATGTAACATCTTAGACTTCCAAAATATTTTTTTTGTGCCTTGACCCGCACGAATTCAAAATGCGTGTTGAAGAATCCAAGATATGTCTACATATATACCCAACATCTCTCCTATGATTTATCCATATGGGACAAATTCAAGGCATGCCTCTTGCATCATTTTCTCTTTAAGGGACTCAAGGTCCTCGTTGAGTGGTCACACCCCCATAGAGCAAAGGCCCATGCGGAGCGACTTGCATATGTAACATTCTAGCTCCCGATATTTTGGTCCTTGGCCCACATGAATTTAAAATGCATCTTAAAGAGTGCAAGACATGTCTACATATACCTTGCATCTCTCATATGACTTGTCCATGTGGGACATACTGGGTATACATGTGGGACATGCTGGGTATACATGTCCACATATATACCTAGCATCATGAGAAAATGTTGGGTATACATGTGAACATACCTTGGACTTTTGAAGAAGCATTTTTAAAATTGTGCAGACAAAGATCCAAAGCGAACAATATCATGGCAGATCAAGGTGTTACATGTGATATCAGAGTCTCTCTCGTGGCCCTCTATGCCATGATAAGATATCACTCAACGAGGATCTTGAGTTCCCTAAACGGAAAAGGATATAAGAGGTATGTCTTGGATTAGTTCCACATGGACAAGTCATGTGAAAGATATGAGCCCGTAAGGGGAATAGACAATTGCGCCACTCCGATACAAATTAAGACACGTTTAAATTTGTGCGGACCAAAACCCAAATCGAATAATATGGGCCATAATGTTATGTAATTAATTTTTATAATACTATTTTTTTGTAGTGGATATTTAACAATGAGAAAAATGGAAGTGCATAGTAATTTGCTATGCCCCCGGTGCAATACATGATTTGGCCAATTGATTTAAAAATCAATGTTCAGATTTTTCTCAATGATTTGATCCATTTTATAAAATCTGATTATTGATTTTTAATTCAATGTACAAGATCATGTACTACACGGGGTGCATCGAAATTGTTATGCACCCCCATTAACCTCTTTAACACTTTAAGATTTCTTATTGTGACAATTTAGTTTTTTTAGCTTTACATGTTAAATTGAAAATTATTTTGTTATTATTTTTATTATTTATTATTATAAATTCACTTTAGCGTCAAATAAATATTGATTATGATTGAAACCCATATAAATATGACATCGTACGGAGTAGGGGTGAGCACGGGCTGGGACGACTTGGTTGCCTTGGACCGAACCGACCCAATTTATCGAGATTTCCCGATCCGATTACTATCGAGGTTCGTGTCGGGTCAAGATCCAAAATATCCGACGTGATTTGGGCTAAAATCGAGTTACTATATAAAAACCCGATTGATCCTGACCTGATATTAATATTTAATTATTTATTTTAATATATATAATTCTTCTCATTTTTTAGCTTATATATATCTACTTCTATTTATTTGGCCCATTTATATCCGACCGCAACTTTCCCCAAAAAATAAATGATGTATTTTACCTCTATGTTTTTCGGACAATTTGATATTTAATGATGTGTTAGACTTTGTTGAACATTTGACATTTGGATTAATAAATTTTATATTTCATTGCATGATGAATTTCTGCACTTTATTTAATAATCTATGGCAAGGTTGTCAAAATCGAAAGGGAGTGATAGGATCGAAGATCATAAGATCCTACTTATAATAAAAAATATTTTTAAAATAAATATGTATTAAAATATACATATATTCAGTCATTTATTAAATATGTATTAAAATTAAGTTATATATATATATATATATATATATATATATGTATGTACACTTATAACAAAATCTATAAAAGAGAAAAAAATATCAATCATAGATTTAATATAACGCCCCCAAAATCAGACCTTGCCACATGGCAAAAATCTTGACTTTGGAGACGCTACCGTCTTACATCTTTGACTATACTTTGACCAATCCACTGGTCAACACTGTGAACACGTAAATGCGGAAGCCAATCCTCAATCTATGACCAGGACCTATGCCATGTGCAAGCCATCCATCACGAACACCATCATGCTATCGCTGTGCCATCACCATCTATTTGAACATATTTGCCTACAAAATTGAATTTGTAGGGAAGATGAACCTCCCGTGAGTTTTGACACTCAGTATGTAAATGATCATAAATAAGATAATCAATATGTAAAAGAACCATTAGTTGACAATAAACTTTAACAATTAACAATATCTCAATAGGGTCGTT
>LTAE01006295.1:5348-31122 GCA_001647135.1 Pontederia paniculata
AGGTACTGATGATGGTGCTGATGGTGATGCTGCTCGTGGTGGTCTGCCTTGCATATGGATTAGGATCCTGGTTGAGTCCTGCTAGTCATCTGATAGAGATGGATATTGTTTTGAGTCCTTACTAGTTATTTGATTAGTCATTGATGTCTAGTAATTTTGTTGGAACTATGTATTGGATTATTAGTCTTTATATTGGAAAAAGATATTTTAGTTTATATTGTTATTGTTATCTGATGTGGCCCTGAGGTTGACCAGTCAAATGGTCAAGCCAAATGTACTGATATGATGTTGTGGCGTCTCCAAAGTCAAGATTATTACCAGGTGGCAAGGTCTGATTTTGGGGGCGTTACATTACCAGCGCGAAATGATGGTTCAACGGCAAGGAATCGTCATGTTTCTCCTATTCGTTCGCTGGCGAACAGCTCATGCCCGAGTTACATTTAGTGTGTGATGCGCCTCTCAATCGTTATATTACATCACGAGGTTTTAAATTAATTCTCATGGGTCACAACATTCTATCACAATCTTACACCCACTTTCCATATTAATATGATAGTTTCACAACCCACAAAATCTCATCACAAGTCACAACTATAAGCCCAATTTCACCTTTTTTAACTCAAACTCGAAGCTTATAAGGAATTTCAATAGGAAAAAGAATTGTAACATATCCAAATTTTTTGCAGATCATAATCAAGCATAATTAAGAAGATATCAAAGTATCTTAAGGGAATATAATTAGTCCCAAAGTCAATTGCAAATTTAACTTGAATTGCCTTATTTTGACTTGAAAAGATTTTCAAACCTTTTCAAACTCTATGCAAATCCTAAAGGCCCTTTGGAGACTATAAATTAACATGTTGAGAGCCATAATTCATATGCTAAGAGGTAGTAACCTGAGAATCAAAGATAAGAATGTGAGAGCATCTTGAAGAGGTTGCTGAGAAGAATTTTGTGTGATTAACTCGGAATGAGGATCGTGCAAGAGTCCATCACTTACCTTTAGAGTACTTTTTTTTCTACATATTGTTGGGATGACCTTAAGCATCAATTTTGTCTATTTTTCATCATAGTTTCTCTGCAATAATGTTAATTACTACGAAAACTATTGAACCCTTTTTCGGTATAGTTAATTGATTCGTATGAACATAATTGCTGAGTGCATTACTTTTCTTCAGTTTTGATTGAATTAAATGGTTAACTATTGGCATGTCTTCTCTTAGTTCATGATCTCTAAAGAACTGATTATTGACTTTTAAACTAATGCAATACATGTCCCATCTTAGTAGAGTTGGAAGGAGGTAAGATCCGTGATTTCTTGGATTGATCTCGGAACGAGAAGTTTGATAGATTAGGGATCACAACTCAGTGCATCCTAATATAAGTAAATTGAGAGTAGAGCCAAAATGTGGTGCACTCAGTTTACACAAGTTAAGGATAGTTTATTTTTACCCAAAATGGGAGGTCATTTATTAGGTGTTCCTTATAAATCTATGAATTAAATTATTCATTCTTAAATCAATTTACTATAGAGGATACATAGGTTTTTCCTATTTTTATCTCTCATCTTAAGTTCCTAGACATCATTAGTTTAGATTAGTTTGGTCTTTACTTTTCTATCATTTTATTATGTGAACCATTTTACCCAATTTGTGTTATCTCCTAATCTTTAAAATTAGATAGTTTGGTAAATAATAAGCCATTATTTGATAGACTAGTGGACTACCTAGCATTTTCTCTATTAATATAGTTTAGCATCAAGTTTTTGACACCATTTTTGGGATAAAAATTTTCCATTAGCTATGTTCAACCTCGTCGGGTCTTTCTCATCCGAGCAAATCAACAAACTTAGAACCTAACCAAACATGTGAGTAAGTTCTATTTTATATCCTATTATATGTTATAGACAATAAAATAAGAAGTTGCAACTTTGTTTTATTATAATGGGACTAAATCACATATTTATTTCGTTAATTCTCGCAAAAAAGAATACTTATCCATATATATAGTTATTACCCATTTTTTAAAACTATCTAAACCAAATCAATTGTCAATCCAAAATTAATACATAATTATCTAATTAATAAGATTAGATAATCATAAATTTAAATATTTTGAACACATATGATATATTCATTTGCGGCTACATTTCTAATCATTTATGATGATGTATGTGATGTGTTGAAGCACACCCTCCTTAAGTTTCAGAAGTGAGAAATATGTTTAGACTGACAATCTTGCCCAGGTGTAAATTTTTGAGGTTGGGGTCAGATAAGAAAATCCAATCAGCAAATTTTAAAAGTATTTTTTAGACACAACTTCAGCTTAAGTTGTGTGTGATGTGTTGAAGCACACCCTACTTAAGTTCCACCAGTGTGAAATATGTTTACACGGGTAGTCTTGCCCAGCGTAAATTTCTGAAGTTGGGCTCAGGTGAGAAAATCCAATCAATAAATTTTAGAACAGTTCTTTTTTAAACACACAACTCCAACTACAAGTATACAACCTTCATTGTAGTACATTAAGGTCGAATTCAAAGGGAAATTAAAATTCCTTCACTTAACTAACTCCATTCTCTACTAAACCAAATTGAGTTGAAGATAATAATAATTTCAAATGCAAAACAAAGAAACAATGCTGAAAATTGAAACTAAACTTTTTCTTTTGCTTTTTGAGATATTTTTCAAAATAGAAATAATCAAGATGTAGGAAGATGAAGAACTGAATAATTCAATAGGGAATGAGTATCGGAACATACGGTATGCTTTTGACCTTCGTTCTTGCCTTCGAATCAATAATCCTTACAAAGAATACCCAAGAATCACTTGAGAATAGGTTGGTCTATTCTCGCAGATACAACACCTCAACCCAGCTGCTCTGACACGTCAAGATAAGGGATCTAAACACACATCACAATGATTCATAGGGATCACCTCAAAAATTCTCAAAGTCAAAATGATTTCTACCTATTCTTGCTCAACAATGACCTGGCAGGTGCTTCTCAACTACCTCTTGCTTCCTAACCTAGCAAGGTGCGAGTTCTCAGCCAACACAACCACTAAGTATAAATTGGGGAATGATCCCTTAGGTTATACTCACCTCTCAGTTAATAGTAAAACTCAACAATATATACATCTTCCCAAATGGAGATTGCAATGAGAGCCTTACCTAAATATCAAGATCAGTATGCCAACCCAGAAAATAAAAAATCAACTAGCAAGAGCCTCTCACCTACCCTAGCTTCCTAATCTAGGCAGCTTCCACTACAAGAATAGTGGGAATTATCGACAGAGAGTTAGCGACAGATATATTTGTCGCTAAATCATCACTAGTAGTGACAAATTAGCGATGTCTTAGCGACAAAATAAAATGATCAAGTTTAATTCTCTTTATTGAACACTTTACGATGTCTTAGAAACAGAGATAACGACGAAAAGAAATTATCATTAATAGGGACGGAATCTGCGATGATTTAGCGATAGATGAGTGTAGTTGCTATTTTGTTTATTTATTATAAAAAATAATCAAAAGTAGCGACAGATTGACGACAGATTAGCGACGAAGAAGTTCTGTCGCTAATTCATGCCCTAAAATTACCAATCTTAATTTTTTTCCCCTGTCGCCTTCTTCTCCGCGTTGCCCATCTGGTTCATTGACACGCCACCATTTTGGTGCCTCATCGTCTCACCGTCGTGATGCAAAAAATCACACGCTAAAAACTCAAAAGTATACTGGTCGCACAAGTAATAAAGAGATGAGTAGAGTGTCGAACCCACGAGGACTAATAAATTTTAAATTCTGAAACCTTTTCTTGAAATCCGATTAAAATATTTTCATTGAACTAGGAAAAAAGAAAAAAAAAATTAGATAAGAAAAGATAGAAAAGAAAAAACATAAAAGAAAAGATAAAAATTGATCAACAGATAAATTGATTGGTTATAATTAGGATTCTATCTCCCACAATTATCTCTTGGAATAGACAGGAAAGACTCAAACGAATTCAAAAACGGCTCAAGCAATCATGGAAAATGGACCGTGTCGGCTTAGATCACGGGCCGTGTTAATCTATGTAACACGCAGAAAAAGTCCGATGAAAATGAGACAGGAAGATGATTGAAAAAATGGCCCGCGTCACGTCCAAAACGGACTGCATCCTGGAAGAAATAACAAAGCTCATCAATTGAGAGGGAACACAGTCGAGTCTGATAAGATAACAATAGTGTCACTCACAGGAAATCAATATTAAAGTAGGAAAATGGATCGCATCATATGAAAACGGTCGAGTCGGCTAAGATCACGACCGCGTTATCCTCTTCACGGTTGAGTCGGCTAAGATCATGACCGCATTTTCTTCGATTAAAACATTTAAGTAATACGTCAAAATGAAATCCATAATGTTGGCAGAGGAGAAAATGAACTGTGTTAGACAAACACGGTCTGTTTTGTCTCTACGAAAATTTTATTTCACAGAAATCTGAATGAAAATTAAGCACGATCAATTTAGAGTAAAATACTTACAATGTCTTTTGATTAATGTTAATAACTTACTCAATAAACTTGAAGAACATAAAACTAAGATGCAAGATTATTCCAAGAGAATAACAAGGTTTAAGAGAATTCTACTCTCAATACAAAACAATTCTAAGCCTCAAGAAATAAGAATAGAAAACAACCAAACTCTGCAGAATCTTGTTGTCTTCTAGATCTTCAATCCGACTTCTAGGCTTCTTCTCCAATGTTGGCTTCTCAGCTCTTCAGAAATCTGTAAGATTATAAGGAGTAATTTTTTGTTTGATCTATGATCTAAGAGATGTCTTCTAAGGCTGAAGAAGGGTCTATTTATAGGGTAAAATCGGAGGTGAGGCCTGAAATAAGACGGCTGGGAAGAGTCTTGATTGAACACAACCTGATATGAGCATTCAGATCGCGCGTCATCTTAATTGTGAGTGAAAATGGTTCGTTTTGTACAAACACAGCCCATTTTTGTTGAGACTTCGAATTTGAGTGCAACACGACTTCGAGCGTGGCAGTTGTTATTCTGTGATGATGACACGTGGAAACATCGAGTACGTTGATTGATCCATTTTGAGATGAACACAACGTGAACAAAGATGGCTCTTGAACAATGACCTGATTGAGGTGGAACACGAGCCATTTTGGTCAACGAACAGGAGGGAGCTTTATTAACTAGTTGAACACGATCCATTTTCTTGTGACATGGCCCGTTTCGTTGCTTTATTTCCGAATGAGCGCAGCTGATTCTCCCCTTTGTAGTATTTGCCATCAATTGAGGTCATTTGACCTGAAAATTAATCATAAATAACACTAAGGTAGAATCTGACTCATAAATAAAAAATCAACTAAAGTAAATAATATAATGAATGAACTAATGCAAATACTATAAAAATGATATGAAATAGATGCATGCAATATGTATAATTTTGCTCAATTAGACATCCCCAAGTTTTAATACTTGCTTGTCCTCAAGCAAGAACTAAAGATAAAGCTCAAGAATCAAAAGAATCCATCATAGCTTTCCTATTACCAACTATTACTTTTCTCCTGCTTTGCTTTTATACGAGTCTCTGTCAATAGTCCCAAAAGATCCTAGCCTTGTAACAATTATGAACTCAGACATATTTAAACATTTCAAGTCTAGCTCCAGAAAAAATAGTCAATCATATAGCAGCATTAATGTTGAAAACACAAGGGTTGAGCTAATAAAGAATGTTGCGTTAAACTACCAATTTCCTTTTTCTATGTTCTAGTCTTCAAATAGGTGTACACAAGATCGTCCATGTAGCAGGCTTTTAGTCGATGACTCCCAGACCAGATGGCCTTAGGGCAACAGGTGTTGAGGCACCCCTCGAGTTTACTTGCCCGAACAAACCCTGGTTCTAAAGTGAAGATTTCGAACTAAATTGTGATTTGAATACTTTAGTGCTTCTCCATATTCTACAAGGTGGTTCATGTATTGGGCTTTAAATCGGTATATCCCAAGCCAATAGGTCTTAGGTTGTCAGGCAATAATCCCCTACGGAAATAATAACCCGGACACACCAAGGTTTCATATAACACTTTTGTATCTCCTCAACAATTTTATGCAAATAATTTTCAAAATTGTTCAATTGTTTTCCATTTTATTTTTTCAATTTCTCATATATATCTTTTCTTAGTACAGATAGGGTCAACAATTGCTTAATGCATTTAATAAAAAGGCAGCTATAATCAAGACATAAAATAAAAGCCAACTAGACAAGTAATATAGTACAAAGTTCACAACTTTACTTGGCAACATACTTCTTTCCAATACCCTTTTCTAAGGCGATAATCGATAAAAATAACAACAATTGAATTTCATATGCTAGCAAGATGTCTTAAGTTAGTACTTGAAGTAAGTGTTAGTAAGTTAGTTAGTTTGACACAAGATCATGAAAATTTTTTTTTGATAATTTTCTCACAAAATGCAACATAATGCAATGCATTACATCATGCAAATAAAAGAAAACATGCAACAAAATGCAGATAACATAATGCATAACTATGGAACATCCCCAAGCTTTAAATCAAACACTATCCTTAGTGTTGAGAATCTTTGAGAGATAAATCAAAATGCAGACACAAAACAACGAAAAAGAAGGACAGAAACAACCTAAGTATATCAGTATGGTGGCGGTGGAGGCCATGGCTGTCCCATCCCAAAATGACCCTGGCTGAGGTGGTAGTCATGCTGGCGTTGCATCATCCTTTTTATCTGGACTAAGCGCTGTTAGTCCTCCTCAGCAAGGCGACGGTCCTTCTCTTCAAGGCGACGGTCCTCCTGCACGATGATGCTCCTCTTGCATAAAGTCCCACATCTGATCCAGTTGGCGCTCATGCTCCTCGATAGATCGATCCACATAGTACAGGCGACTCATGTTGGCATGGTGATACTCCGCCTGGTCAGCTCTAATCCCCTCCATGGTGATTTGCAGAGCAGCAAAGTCGAAGGCACTTGATGATGAAGAACCATACTGAGGCACGTAGGCGAAGCTAATGGGTACGGCCTGCTCTGGGGGCTCTAAAGGTGGAGCGGTCTCCTCGGGCATGTAGTAGCGGGGCTCGCTGTATGATGGCCCCTCCTGGTAGTCGTGCCTTGAATATGAGGGACCCTCCTGGTAATCGTGCCTGGCATATGAGGGGTCCTCCCCCTACATCGGCTGTGTGGCATGTGCTGGCTCCTCGGGCTCGTCCTCATTAGCCAAGGGTGGAAAGTAGAGCTAGTTGGCACGATATAGAATTGTGATTTGTTCCCTATTGCCACATGCAATCTTCTCCTTGTGGCCCGTGAAAATGAAGTATGGCTCAACCCGAATCATCGTAATAAGTTTCATGTGAATTACCTTCAGACGATCGATCCGGGGTGGTGCTAGAGGCAACAGGGGTGTGAGGTGAAGACAATAGTGCTCTGCAATAGCTATGACTAGGCCATCGATGATGATGGTGCCCTTAGTCTTCTTCGCGCATTTCTGCAGGTTGAAGGCTAAGAATGCACCAACATTAACCTGTCTCCCCTCCATCATTGCCCACATAAGAAACAACTCTGTCTCATTCATGGCCCCGTGTTTGTCGCCTTGACCATAGATGGTGTAGGATAGGATCATGTGGACATATCGCAGGATTGGGTTCTAGATCCTGCTCGCCTTGGTGTGCGCCAGCTGTAACTGGTCCTCTCCTGTGATAGCTCTCCAAAAGTCAGAGGCGTTGAACACATTGTTATCGGATTGTTGTCGAGATCAGGGAATCCAAACACAGAGTTTAGTTCCCTCAAGGTAAGAGTAAACTCTTGGTTGTATATCCAAAAGGAAATGGTAGGCATCTCCCGTCTATATCTCTCTCTATGTGGGGTCAGTCTGTCAATATGCTTTGCCTCGAAGGAACTCAAGAACTCATAGGTCAACTTCACATAAGTTGGCCACTGCTTCAGTAAAAACTTTTCCCATGCCGACCCAACCAAAAAGTGTCATGACATCATCGTAGACTCAAATCTGGTGCATTGTGTCAAGGTAAGCGTACTTAGCGGCGATGACTTGCAGTTGCCCGATCCTCTGGTATAGTCGCTCTTGTTCTTAGTATTTGTATTGAAAGTGTACTGGCTTTGGAATTATGGTTGGGTCTGACATCTGAGCACGGACCTCCTCCTCCATTACTTCTAAAGTTCAGCGGCAGAGGAGGCATTCTGCAGAAGTGACACGATCCGCACTGGAGATGGACACAGGGTGCGTCGGAGACGATAAAAATGGCCCGCACTAAGTGAAACGGGTCGTGTCAGGTAATCGGACCCGCTAGAGAGTGGTCGCATTCTTGCTGGACACGGCTAAGTTGAGAGATAGAGAAGTCTTATGCGACCCGGTTGTCGATGGAGATGGCGGACGCGGCTGGTGGTTGACTAAAAATGGAAGACGCGGCGGTGCTTATGGTCACATCGGAGAGAGAGGGCGTGGGCGGAGAGAAGGGGCGCGGCCGGAGATGGAGACACGATGTGGTCGGAGCATGGCCGGAGAGAACGCAAAATGGTGATGAAGAGATGCACAAGTGAAGCTGTTGTTGTAGGGCGGTGTCGCTAGACGCAGTGGAGAGAGCGCGTGGATCAGAGATGTGCCGCATCTTGTTAACGTTGAATGCAACCGAAGTTGTTGTGCCGATGTTGGCCGTGAGCGGCGTCGGGTTGATGAAGATGGCTGCGGCTGTGGTGTTTGAAGAGCGCAACCAATGTTGTGGGAGGAGCCCAGTCTGCGTTCCGATCAAAGAGGAGTGTTGCGCGGCAGAGAGGAGAGCCCGCGGTCGGTATTGCTCAGCGCGGCCGGTGTTGGATCGGAGATCCGGCGAAGAGGAATGCGGCTGGAGTTGTAGAAAGTGTTGATGAAAGAGGAAAGCGCCCCTAGTTCCATTTTATAGAAGCTTTCGAGCATTAATTGTGGTTGGTGGCGGTTGGCATGTAGATTCAGGAGTCACGCGAATCCAGCGACTGAACAGCACGGCACATGTGCCTTGATAATGTGACAATTGAAGGAAACGGTCCATGTTGATTAGGACACATGTCGTTTTGCCATATTAATTGCTTTGACCGTGGTGCTGCTAGTTCGCGACTCGAGATACTGATTTGTGCGCGTGCGCGGAAATCAGGAATTACAACATGGGAATCGTGGCCATGGAACGACACACGTGCATGCGCTATCCGAGGAGTTTGTGACCGTTCGCTCATGATGTGACGGCTCGCTGACCACAAGTTATTTTATGACTTAGGCCGTTTTGTATGCGAAAAACACGGTCCGTGTCTATTGAAATAATACTTTATTCCCAACGGACCGTTTCGAAACACCTGCAAAAAAATACACTAGAAACGACGATAATTGTTAGTGAGTTACACGGCCCGTTTCAGCGGACTCGGACCATTTCTCCTTCCGTTTCAGGGGTAAATTTTTTTTTCATAACGAAAATTATTTCAAAAAAATAAATAAAATAAAAGAAAAATCAGAATAAAATTTTGAATTAGGAACAATCTCATCGGGGATAAACAATTTGATCGTGGATATCCAGCCCCATGTTTTAACTCAGCAATTTTGATCTGGTTCAATGAGTATTGTCTTTCCCTTGTCTTGAGAGCTTAGTGTCATATGACGTTGTGTTATAGTTGGGTTCTTTGGTTGCCAATGTTGGGTTGTTGTTGATGATGATGCTAACTGTCCCAGTTGTGTGCTCTTCTCCCCTTGTGACGTTGAATGATGAGATAAGCTAGATGTGACGATTGGACTATTCGAAGGCGAGATCCTCCTCCGAACTTTTTTGTTTTCTATGACATACTCACTATTCTCTTTCACGCACCACTCCATTGTCCATGTCATGGGTTGATACAGTCTTCGTGGTCTCCATCTTCTTCTATATGAGTTTTGATGGTGACATCGACAAATGACAGTTGTTGGATTCTCCACATGCTTTGCCTTCAAAGATTCAGCCAAGTGAGAAGATAGATCTTCAACTTGCTTCTCTAGTTCCTGAATCTTAGCTTGCATTACTTCAAATTTTTCTAAGGTCTCTGAAGGCAATGGAGGAGGAGGAGATCGTCAATAACTTTCTTGTGATCTTGTAATTGAGTCAATCTTGTTTCCAAGTCTTTGATAAGTTGATCCTGCATTGAAATTTTTTGCTGAATTGTAGATATGACTTAGCCAAACATATCTTCCAACTTGACTCTTGACTCTGTTGACGATTTAATGACATCATCAGTCTCTATATTGTGGTAATTAATTTTTGAAATTTGATTCTCTATGTTTTGAATATACTCTTCTTGTATATAGAATTTGGACAACAACGTGCTCATCATTTGGGTCAACATAGAAAGTGGATTCATCGAAAGGGCACCCACTTCAACTTGAATAGATGCACTGCTGTCATTTTGTCCAGGTTGATTAATGCCAACTTGAATTACTTTAGGAGTATCCTCTTGCTTGTGGCTCGAAGAGGCTTTTGATGGATCAAGTTGTTTTTGTTGTTGGACTTCAACCTGATTTAAATTAATCTTCTTTTCCTCAACTTGTGGCTTTGATTGATTAGAATTTTGTTTCATTGCCATCGAGGATAAATATTTTCTTAGGAAATATCAAATAGATAAAGTTCAGAAATAAAAATTGAAACAGTCCCCGACAACGACGCCAAAAATTTGATGCGAAAAATCACATGCTAAAAACTCAGCAAGTATACTGGTCGCACAAGTAATAAAAAGATGAGTAGAGTGTTGAACCCACGAGGAGCGATGAATTTTAAATTCTGAAACCTGATCTTGAAATCTGATTAAAATATTTTCAATGAATTAGGAAAAACAGAAAAAAAATAAAATGAAATAAGAAAAAGATAGAAAACAAAAAAATAAAAGAAAAGATAAAAATTGATCCACAAATAAATTGATTGGTTATAATTAGGATTCTATCTCCCATAATTATCTCTTAGAATAGATAGGAAAGACTCAAACAAATTTAAAAACGAAACATCCGATGAAACGAGACAGGAAGATGATTGAAAAAATGGCCCATGTCGCGTCCGAAACAGACCGAATCCTGGTAGAAATAACACGGCTCATCAATTTAGAAGGAATATAGTCGAGGCGGCTAAGATCACGATTGTGTCACTCACAGAATCAATATTAAAGTAGAAAAACGGATTGAGTTAGATGAACACGGTCGAGTCGGCTAAGATCACGACCGCGTTATCCTCTACATGATCGAGTTGCCTAAGATCACGACCGCATTTCCTTCGGTTAAGATATTTAAATAATACATTCAAAATGGAATCCTTAATGGTGGTGGAGGAGAAAATGACCTGTATTAGACAAACATGGTTTGTTTTGTCTCTACGGAAATTTTATAACAAAAATCCGAATGAAAATTAAGCACGATCAATTCAGAGTAAAATACTAACAGTATCTTTTGACTAATGTTAATAACTTAGTCAATACACTTGAAGAACATAAAACTCAGATGCAAGATTAATCCAAGAGAATAACAGGGTTTAACAGAATTCATACCTCAATACAAAACAATTCTAAGCCTCAAGAAATAAGTATAGAAAACAACCAAACTCTGCAAAATCCTATTGTCTTCTAGATCTTCAATTCGGCTTCTAGGTTTCTCCTCCAATGCTGACTTCTTGGCTCTTCAGAAATCTGTAAGATTATGAGGAGTAATTTTTTGTCTGATCTGTGATCTAAGATATGTCTTCTAAGGCTGAAGAAGGGTCTATTTATAGGGTAAAATCGGAGGTGAGGTCTGAAATCAGACGACTGGGAAGAGTCTTGATTGAACACGACTTGATATGAGCCTTCAGATCGCACGTCATCTTAATTGTGAGTGAAAATGACCCGTTTTGTACAAACACGACCCGTTTTGGTTGAGACTTCAAATTTGAACTCAACACAACTTCGAGTGCGGCGGGTGTTACTCTGTGATGATGACACGTGGAAACATCGAGTACATTGATTGATCTGGTTTGCGATGAACACAATGTGAACACTGATAGCTCTTGAACAACGGCCTGTTTGAGGTGGAACACATACTGTTTTGGTTAATGAACAGGAGGGAGCTTTATTAACTAGTTTAGCACGGCCCTTTTTGTTGCTTTATTTCCAAATGAGTGCGGCTGATTCTCCCCTTTGTAGTATTTGCCATGAATTGAGGTCATTTGGTCTGAAAATTAATCATAACATTTAGGTAGAATATGACTCATAAATGAAAAATCAACTAAAGTAAATAATATAATGAATTAATCAATGTAAAATAATATAAAAATGATATGAAATAGATGTGTGCAATATGTATATTTGCGCCGGTGGCCCTCCTCACACCTGAGGAGGGCCACGCCGGCAGTCGTCCTCACTCGTGAGGAGGGAACGCTGCCCTCCTCACATGTGTAGTTCATTATTAATTATGTTTAGTTCATCCTTAATTATATTTAGTTCATATTTAATCATGTTTAGTTCATGTATAATTATGTTTCGTTCATATGTAATTATGTTTCTTTTATATTTAATTATGTTTAGTTCATTTATAATCATATTTAGTGAATATGTAATCATGTTTAATATTTGTAATCATGTTTCATTCATATTTAGTCAACTCATATTTAATTAAGTTTCGTTCATATTATGTAGTATAGTGAGACCTTATCGAAGTTGGATTTTTCAGTGGAAAGATAATAAGGGTTATGTTTGTGAAAAATTTAAGGATAGAGTTGATAAATTCTTAAGATTTGCTTATGAAGAACGAGGTATAGTCGATTCTCTTGGTAGCATTCGTTGTCCAAGTGTGAATTGTAAGAATAAGAAATTGAAATTAAGATATAATGTTGAGATGAATTTATATCGAAAGGGTTTTTGAGTGGATTATTTGAATTGGACATTGCATGGTGAAGAATATTGGAATGATGAAAGTTCAAGTAATCAAGCCAACTTTGTGGAAACTTTGACAAATCCATATATTGATATGGTAAGATATGCAAAAGTAGGTGATACATTTTATAGAGAGAATGAATAAAGAGAAGAAACTCCTAATCCTTCATCTTCAAAATTTTGTAATATTTTAAAAAATACAGACGAGCCTCTTTGGAATGGTTGCGAGCAACAAGTTTGTTATCTTCTATTTCACAATTGATGAATTCGAATTATGAATATAATATGAGTGAGAAGTGCTTTGACAGAATGATTAGAATTATCAAGAGTATGTTGTCTGCTTCTGAAAATCTAAATGAAAATTATTATAAATGCAAGAGAATGATGAGTGAACTTAGCTTAGAGTACCAAAAGATTGATACTTGTCGCAACCATTGAATATTGTATTACAATGAGCATAGCAAATTAGCAAGTTCTCATGTATGTGGTGAGCCTAGATTGAAACCAAAGTCAAATTGTAATACTAATCAGGGGGATATTCCTATTACAACATTCAGATATTTTTCAATCATCCCAAGATTGCAACACTTATTTTTATCCAATAATAATGCACAATTTATCCGATGACATGCGAAGGGGGTGCAAAGTGATTCCTCAGTCATGATAGACCCTTCTGATGCAAAAGCGTGGAAATATTTTTACAATTGTCATCCTAATTTTGCTGTAGAGATTTGCAATGTATGATTAGGTCTTTGCACTTATGGTTTCAATCCATTTGGGGGTGAAACAACATCATATTCATGTTGGCCTATATTTGTTACTCCTTATAACCTTCCACCAAGTATGTGCATGCATAGGAAACGCATATTTTTTACTTGCATAATTTCTGGTCCAAAGTCGCCGAGCAAGAGTATAGATGTGTATCTTAGTCCTCTTATTGATGAATTGAAAATGTTATGGGAGGATGGAGTTTTGAAATATGAGAGTTCAAAGAAGCAAAACTTTGTTATGAAAGCGGCACTGTTATAATGACTTCTATACATATGGAATGTTAAGTGGATGAAGCACTAAAGGAAAACTTGCATGTTCACTTTGTGGGAAAAACACATAATCATTTTACTTGAAACACGATAGGAAAATGTGTTGGTTTGATTGTCATCGAATGTTTTTGTCGATCGATCACCCGATGCGGCGTGATAGAAATTTTTTTTCGTAAGGCAACTATGGAAAAAAATTACAGTTAATCAGAATGAGTAGTCTTGAAGCATTATCGCAAGTTAATGTGATTGGTCATATAACTTTTTGGCTAAAGGCACCCATAATTCGACCAACAGGATATGGCATTGATCATAATTGGGAAAAGAGAAGTATATTTTAGAATTTGCCATATTGATCCTCAAATCTAGTGTGGTATAATCTAGATGTTATGCATGTGGAAAAGAATGTTTTTGATAACATATTCACAATGTGATGGGCATAAAAGAGAAAACCAAAGATAATATGAACTCCAGAGAAGATTTGAAGCTCATATGCAAACATCCAGAACTTGAATTGTTTCATCAAAATGGGAAGTGCATAAAGCCAAAAGCTACTTATTCATTAAGTAGTGAACAACGTAAGCTCATTTTTTAGTGGATAAAACAATTGAAGTTTCCAGACGGTTACGCGTCTAACATATCTTGTTGTGTCAATCTTGAAGAGGGTATGATATTCGGGATGAAGACGCATGATTGTCACGTATTTACGTAAATATTAATACCAATAAGCTTTCGAGAACTTTTCCTAAACCTATATGGGGGCCACCACTAAATTCAGCATATTCTTTAAAGAATTGTGCGTCTCTAGCATACGAAAAGATGATATGATGCATTTGGAACCAACAATTATAATTACCTTATGCAAAGCGGAAAATATATTTCTACCATCATTCTTTGACGTCATGCAGCATTTGGTCGTTCATCTCTTATGAGGCAAAGGTAGCAGGGCTTGTGCAATTCCGATGGATGTATCCATTTAAGAGGTGCATGTTGCACCAAAAGAGAGAGGCAAAAAATAAGGCAAAAATTGAAGGATCTATATGTGAAGCTTACTTTTATGAAGAAGTTTCTAATTTCACATCGTTGTACTTTAAACCTGAAATTCAAACAAGACTAACCCAGGTCCCACGAAATGACGATGGTGGAGAGGAGACCAATAAGGAGGTCTTATCCATTTTTAAATTTCCAGCACGTTCGATTAAGAGAACACATAATTTATGTTAAATTTATTGATTTATGGATTACAAAAAGTTATGTTCTTATCAACACTTTGGAAGTGGAGCCTTATCTAAAGTAAGATTAATTACTGAATATTACTTTATATTAGGTTATAAATATCACAATTCATACTTTTCATTTTTCTTTGTATAAGGAATTTGAAGATTTCCAAAGACAAATAAATTATAATATGACATATGATCAATTTTTGCAACTCTGAGATGAACAATTTTTGGGTTGGCATAAGAACAAGTGCTTAATGACAAAGTGACAATTAGAGACATTAGAAATTTGAGTTATGAACCAAAGAAAAAAGTGTCAACTTATAATGGTATCATCGTCAATGGTTATAGATTTCACACTGAAGAATATGAAAAAAATAAATCTACCATGAGTGGCATTTGTATTCGAGATTGTTTGTACGACGAAAACGAGTTGGATTATTATGGTGTCATCGAGCAAATTATTGAATTATCATATGTTGGGGACATGAATGTTTTCATATTGCATTATCGTTGGTTTGATCCACAAAATGGTGTTAAGGTTCATGACACTTATGAATTGGTGGATGTGAAGCGTAGATCAAGATTTAATTCCAATGAACCATTCGTTCTAGCTGAGCAAGCACAACAAATTTACTATGCAAAATATCCTTCAGCTAAAAGGAGTGCTGATAAATGGTGGGCAACGTGCAAAGTAAAGAACAAGTTGTTCATTGAAGAAAATATAAACGTTGAAGAAAATACTTTAGTTGATGGAATGCCATATACTGATTATTATCAAGCTGATAAATCCATGAGAGTAATAAATATAACCAACGATGATGAATTAACAACATTGTTTGACAAAAATGGTCTAATGTAAGAAGTGAATATTAATGAAATATGTCGTCCTCTTGAAGTTGAAGATGAATAATTTATAAACAACAATGAGATCACTGATTATGAGACATATAAAGAAATATATGAGTCACTTTCAAGCTCTTGAATAAGTTATTTTCCTAAAAAATACATTTTTAATTATGTTATATATGTTTTGACATGTTATGAATATTTTTTTTATATGCTATTATAGGTTATTCCTCCTCGTGGTCGTGGGAGAGCTCGTGGGAGCGGCACAGTCGTGGCACTCCACCAGGGGTCGAGGATGAGTTTATCGTCTGTCTTGACTCTCAGACAAGTAAATTTTACAATTTATTGTTCATATTTAATGATGTTTCCTTTAAATTTATTTTTTTATTAATATTTACTATCGCTAACGTTTTATTTCAAACAATATTCTTGTTGGGTCTTCATCATCCCAATGAAATCCGTACAACATTATACTTGTTACCAAAGTTAGAGTGAATGACAAGAACAATATGTCAGTTGATAATATATGATTTATTAAAAAACATATTTTCTTAATGAATGAATATAATTTTAAATGCATGCATTAATCAATTTAGGTCTGCTTTTATCCCGACATGTATTCATCGAGAAATAAATGAGTTTGTTCTTTTGAGACTTTCGGTAGGCTGTGCTAAGTGGAAGGACATTCCATTGCTTATCGGGATGACATGTAAAATGTGTTTAAGGTAAAATTACTTGAAGTCCAACTACTTGAAATTAATTTACAAAATAATAACAAATTAATCTTTTCAGACCAAGTATAAATGGGAGGAAGGCCTTTCTGATGGTATAATCAGGAAGGTCTTTAATATTGTAGCTTCTACTCATCTCATAGGAGTATTATTCAACTACTGCCGAGATACAAGGCTTGTCACCAATGGTAACATTGTGAAAGCAAAGGACAAGTCTGCACCGCATATTTCCAAAGAAGTTTGGTCTTCTCTTTGAAACACATGGTAAGTTCATGTTTCATAGTTGTATTAGATTTAAATTTTTGCCAACACTTATTGATTTCAATCCAGGGTGTCACTCGAATATTAGGAGACGTCAGCAACCAATAAAAATAATAGATTGTCTAAGCCGGATGTGGTATGTCATTGCTTAAACGAAAAATAGATCGTCTATTGGGTTCATAGAGCATAAACAAAAAAATGTATCTTTTTCAAATTGTATGAATATTGAATGTTATTATAAAATAGTTCGAGCAAATTGTTTAATATATGAAATGTGATTGTCGTAGGAGTTGGCGAATAGTGACAAAGTTGACTTCCGAATGGTGTACAAAGAAGTTTACACCAATAAGAAGACCAACCAATTCATCTCAGAGAAAGCAAAACAAATTACGGTATAATTTTATAACACTCATTCAAAATATTTATCCTTAAGTATTTGATATGGATGTAACTATTTTTATTTACAGGAGGCATATGATTTGCTTATGGCAGAGAAGTAAGGGCATAATTCGGACTCACTCCCCAAAGTTGACGAGGAGGTATGGAAAGAAGTTGTAGGACTTACTAAGGAGGGTCGACTTTGTGGGTTAGGTAGATTGAGTTCGCAACAAGTGAGTATTGCTTCTGTCGATGGTCCTTTGTATAGTTCAACCGTCGAACCCTCCCTTACGACTATGGCTGGGATGAAGGACCTTGTGGTTGAGGCTGTAGATGAGAGGATTACGCCACTATTGCTGGAGGTCCTCAGTTTGATTCGCAGTCGATGTGCACCTCGCACTCCTCCATCTAATTATTAGATTCTTTTGTGTTTGACATAGTATTAGAAACTTATGTTATGATACTTTGAAACATGTGTTGTCTTATTTTCCTATGATGAGTACTATGTTGTGTTACTTTGACACTTATTACTTTTATATGTCATCTTTATTGTCTTGTGCATGAATGAGTATATATATTTGATGTGATGATACCATGTTGTATATAAGGATTTCTTTAAAAATTAATCTTGTATTTTATGTTGGTGTTTTAATTAGCGATAAAATATTGATACTATTTTCACATGTTACAATACTTAGCGACGGATTAGCGATAGATCAATGACAACTCAATGCAATAATTAGCGACACTTTTAAGACAATGTAGCGACATATTAGTGACGAAATTTTAGCGAGATGACGACGCTATAACAATGCGTTAACGATGATTTAGAGATGAAATCTCATTTTTCTTTTTAAAAAAAATTATGATAACAGTGGTTTAACGACAACATGGCGACAATTCAGTGACAACAACGACAATTTTGTTATGTCGCTAATAACGACTAAATTTTTACAATAATTTGTTAGCATCATCCGGTTATCACTAAGTCGTCGCTGATTTTTATAGTGACGACTTAGCGATAGTTTTGCGACAAATATATCTGTCGCTAAAGTTGCATATTCTTGTAGTGTTCTCAACCTACACTGCCCACTACGTATAGATCGGGTGATGAACTCTTAGGTTATACTTCCCTCACAGTAGATAATAATACCCAGCAATATGGTCATCTTCTCAGATGGAGATTGCAATAAGAACCACACCTCAATGTCAGAAAAAATCAGAATATCAATTACAAAAAAAAGCAGAAATCAAAACTAATCCAAATATAAGCAATTAAAGCTCAAACAAGATGCATTCAAATAACAAGGAGTTCTACAACATTCCTAGTTTCAGCTAACTGATTCAGCCTATCATATTCATTACAAACAATCAAAAGATAGAGGAGTTCATCGCCATTACAGGAATATCACAAAAAAATAGGAATGTTCTTCCCTTTCTTCTTCCTCTCTTTAGTTGAATCAAAATCAAAATATAAATCTCTCAGCTCCGGATCTCTCCTCTGCTGATCTCTGCTTGAAAATCAACAACGGTGAATCAAACCCATTTTTTTGTTGGACATCCTCTTCATTTTATACTCTCTAGGTTCACCTTTCTTCTGTTAACACCTATCATAGCTTCTCCTACAATAATTAACCAAAAATGTGGTAGGGGGAATCTTCACAAAAGTTGTTACACCTTGTCTTCTTCTGTATTTTGTCTGGTAGTGAGCCTCTCAAGGTGTCAAAAATTCCCTTGATGCCTATTGTCATCTTTGGAGGAGAGTTTTGGATGTGAACTTTTCTCCTTAGGTTACCATCGACTAAAAAAAAAGTTTGCATTTAAAGTCCTTTCTAGATCCCCACAACAAGATGTACAAAATTAAGAGAAACCTTACTTAAAATAATGTTGGGTGTGAAAAAGCATGAGTATCATATAGGGAGTTCACATAATGTGTAAAGATGATAAAAATGATAATATGCAATATGGGAGATCAAATAAGTGATAAGATGCATAGTTCCACATGCTAAATACACTAACTTCCTGTCATCAAATTTCTCCAAAGAATGAGTTTTTGCTTGTCCTCAACAAAGAATTAGAAATTTAAGGAAATCATTTCACGTATGGCCACAATATGAGCATATCCCAATTTACACACCCCTCCTAAGACTCAAACTCCTATCATCATTTACCAATTTTTAAATCATTTAGATCTTCATAGGATCACAGGAACTTGAGCCCAAGTACAGTTCCATGATTGCAAACCACTTGACGATGTTCCACAACAACCCTCTAGAGCTAGAATTCTTGTTTCAGAGTTAAGTTTGATAGAAAGTTTACTTCTGAATAGATATGGGTTCCTTTCATTGTTTTATCTCTCTCTTTTTTCTTCTTCATGTATCATTTTAGGGAGTGAAAATAAAAATATAGATCCCCTTAGCATATCCTCGCTTTTCTTCTTGGAATAGTTAGCTTGGATACTAGAGGTGCTCCATAAGAGAATATTGTTGACTCTTTCAAATGAAAGGTCATTAGAGTCGTTGATTGAGGATAGACAAACGGGTTCCCCATAACACTCTCCTATCATATCTTCTAGGTAGCATTTGGATGTTAGAACTAGAGTTCTAATAAGTTTTTGATGAATAGTTGAATTGATAAATTAGTTCTAATGGTGTTTGGATGAATTAAAAAGTAATGATAGGAATTAAAATGTTGATTTGATAGATAAGTTCTAGTAGGTATTTGGATAAAAAGTGAGAACTGAAAAGATTAAATATATATTTTTAATAATAATAAATGTAATATCTTAAAATAAAATATTATAATAAACATTTAATTATATGCTAAAATGTAGATAATATGAAATATTAATTTAATAAATTACAAATTAATAGCTAACTTTAATAATTAAAAAATAATAAATTACAAATTAATATACAATATTAATAGCTAATATGATATATTACAAATTAATATACTAATATTATTCTAAACATCATAAAGTGGGGTAAAATAATTATATTAATAATTGAATACTTTTAAATTAATTTAGCTTAAATTAAAATTACAAATTAATTATATTAAAATAAAAATAATTTAATAAAAAATAAAAAATGAGAAAGGAAAGAGGGTGAGAGGAGATGAGAGTAAGGAGAGAGAGTGAGAGAAGGGAGAGTGGGAAAATGTCACATCTGAAAAAAAAAATATTAGGACGGTTCCCGCTGCAAGCGAGTGGTTCAAGCAGGAACCAAAAGTTGAGAACCTAGGGTCACGTGACCCAAGGTTCTGATAGATTGGTTTTGGTCATGGTTCTGGCAAACGTCACATCGTTTGCCAAAACTAGTGGGAACCAGGCTCAAGTTCTGGCTTGGTTCCTAGAGCCAAACGAGGCCCTAGGAATAATATGGTGGTTACCCAGGTGTAGCTAGTGCTACACTCTTAACATCTGGGTGTGAGTCAATGAAGTAGTTTATTAATGAAAAAGAAAAGTTCTCCTTAGACAAGAAAAATGATAAATGCATGAAAAGGTACTTGAAGCACAATACTCACTTTTTTTTATTTTTTCACATTTAATTTTTCTTCTATTCACAAATAAACTTGCAAAATTAGGAGGAATTTCAGGCCTTAAAAGATTACTGTGAAAAGTATTAGGATGGTTGCTACATTTTTTCTATTCTACTTGGGGCCAATATATTTGAAATTTTATGTCTTTAGGGTTAATCAAGAAAATTTGCATGGCCTAGGGTTGGGGTGCGAATTTTAAACTATTCCCATAATGCTTTGTAATTCAAGATTGAGTACAAGCAAATTAGTCTAAAAAATATGATCACAACATAAAGTTGGTATCAGTTATAGTGCATAGGGTACAGAAAATAAACAAGGTGATAAATTTTCAAATTTAGAACTCTTATCAATAAATCAACTATTCAATAAAGAAACATCATAATGAATAAGTAGGAGTTTAGATTATACCATTGACTCTCCCGAACTTAAACCCAACACTGTCCTCAGTGTCGAAACAAGTTAGGAGAGTTGTCCATCTCTCTTTTAACTTGTAGACGAACTCTTGTCATTTTTGGAGCATTGACTATAATATTTTCTTTGATACACATGTGAGAGAGTCTATGTGTAATGCCCCAAATATGCACCTTGACATGCGAATGAATCAATATCCGTTGTGTGCTCAAAGTGGTCCTCGGGACACTACATGACAATGACATTTGACTTGACCATTCTTAATTATGGGAAACAAATAGAAAATAAGCAATGAAAAAAAGACATAGATCAACATGGAATACAAATTAGTAGAAGACAAGTAATGTCATGACATGAGTAATAGATTAGTGGAAGACTTTAGGACGGTTAATAAGAGACATAATTCATACACTTGACATTAAACTTAAACATAAACATATTGTCCACAAAGATCACTTAACATTAAAGAAACACAAATGAACTTGCCCAAAGGCGATACATTGCCTTTCAATCAACATAATTAAAGGATGATATGACATAATATAAATGACTCTAAGACAAGAACAACTTCACATGTGCATCGTCAATCATGAGAAATACCCATCATCTTAAACAACATCATTCTTTTCACGTATAGGATACAGAAGTAGGGAACATCCATCCTGTTAGAGTATTCAAAGGTCGAAGAATCGGTTAATCATATCACTCATAAATGCAAAGACTTACCTGTCATGCATACAACATCAAAATAACATGGAGCATAACATCGGGTTTTAACCAAAACTTATAATAAACATATGACATTCATCTTTTCGTCGCTTTAGCTTCTTATCCATTTATGCTCATTGAATTTGCTTTAAGTCTATTTTTTTTATCTTACTTACTTTCTAATCTTACTTATGCATTATCGATATAATGCATCTTTAATTCATCTTAACATTACTTTACTTGTCATTATTAGTATAATGCACCATATACTTAGCATTATCGATATAATGTCTCTTTAGACATGAATATCATACTTGGCATTGACTTTCAACGCAAATAACACTTTTTGCTTAACTTTATCATTCATGTCATCTTTCATTTTTAATCTTCTTATCATGTGATATCTTATATGTTAATCACCTACCTTCACATAGGTATATAAATGAAATTTGGTTGCTACAAATGATCATACATGCACTACAGTTGAGATATGACCACTACGATCAGACAATAAGGAATCACCTCTCACTAAGGATAGTAGTGAGACACTATGGACAAAACAAAGAATTCATTATGATCGTATAAGGTTCGCTACAGCCCGTTTTGGGTTGCTATGACCAGGAATGCCTCTCTACAGACTACCCGTAGTGAGCTCAGGCTTACTATGGGTGACCCGTAGTGAGCCACATGTACTAACTTTCCTTGCATTTCATTCTTGGTTCATGTGAAATCTGTTCTAAAGCATTTCTTCTATAATCTCTTACAGAAAATAGAGCATAAGGCATCTGAGATTTTGAAGACATATATATACAAGTAGATCTAACTTTTATCATAGAACAATTACCCTTAGTCAAACATGAATATCATCAAACACATAGCATGCATTATGCATATCCTTGGTCATAAGAATCCTAACCTAAAACTCTTTAGTTCCTTACATCTCCATTCTCCATAGGCACAATTTTATTTCAATTGCACATAAATATATGAAATAGAGAAGTAAATCCCCTATTACATATCCCTATTAAAGACTTGTGCCCTAATTTCTTCTTCTCTTTCCTTCTAGCTTGTTGTAGTCACTTCTCCTTCTTGGCCTAATCACAAGTTGTCATTATTTCTTTCCCTTTCTTGCTGCTGCAAATGTAGAATGAGGTGTAAGCTTGTGTTGTCTCTTTAACACTTGGTGACACAAACAATGTGAAGGGAGATCTATTCTCGGATGAGAGAGAGACAACCAGAAATTGAGGCTTTATGAATGACTCGGGTGGGTTTTGTGGTCCAGTGACATGGCATTGAGGTGTTAAATGGGGCCCACATGTTGGGTGTTATTTCTGGCCATAACATTATGCTACTCAATTTCTTTCATCATTTCTTCATCATTTTTCCTCAGTTACTAATTTTTGATGGGGTTGTAGGTATAGCTTTGTGAGTTGTGTCATTATCAGAAATTGTTATTGGTTCGGCTGTGGATACATCTTCTTTAGTTGGGAGAGATTGAATTTAAGTTGCTTGATCATACAAGAATAAAAAAAATAAAATAAAAAATTATTAGATATGGTTGCCTCACAATAAGTGTCAATGATTATAGTCCAACACTAGACTTGGTGTCCCCTCGAACATTTCAGTCCGAAAAGTCATAGCAGCTCCATAATTTCTCTATTATCCCATTTTTCTCCTGGCTGATTGGGTTGACAATGTCTATTAACTTTGAATGTTTTTCTTCTATCATGGATTATCTAAGACTGAAAACTTAATTAAATTTAGAAGGATAAAATTAGGGAAATTTTATTAGAAAATAGCACAACTTTATTTCTAGTTGGGACTTCTCTATGTAACATTTGCTCACCGGACCATGTCTCAACCTTTTCATTGCTGATAAAAGATGTCCCAAATTCTGTAAATAAACCATCGTGTGTGACTCCAATAATCATTAAGTGTAAAAAATATTTTCTCCACTCTGTTAGAATTTTTGCATATTTTTTCAACAATCTTTTATAAAAGTCATATTCTTTATTTATTGGTTGGGCATCATTGTCTTGAGATGGTACACACTTTTCGAGAAGGCCTTGACTTTTAACATCATTTAAGAATGTAACATAAGAACGCATTTGTTGCAAGACTTTCACAGATGACATATGGCATATTGATCATGACCTTTAAAAAGTTGAAAATTGGTTCATCATGTTGATCTTTCAGCATCTTCTCTGATTGATTAGGTGTTTACCCTTTAATAGCTATCGTTACTCTTTCTTCCATGACTTCTTTTGGATATTTAAGAAAATTTTCAGTTAGTGATACATTTACTACAACTTCCTCTTTCTAGCTTATGAGCTTCTCCATCATAATCTCAAGATTAGATTTTTCTAGGGGCAAATTGAGCGCATGTTGATTTGATTAAGCAACCATAGCTAGATATTGAATATTGGATCATTGACTTAAATTTTGATGGTAATATAGCTGACTTTGTTAGTTGTAACCTTGAGAGTTGTAGAATAAATTTTATTTAATTCCACCAATTTGGATTTTGACCATAGTATCCATATTGCTTATTTTCTCCTTCAATCATCTGACCAGGTGAGGTATATAAATAATCCTTAGGTGGCTCTTGGATATAAGTGGATGATTGTCTGTAGTAAGCTTGTAATGATCCCGCAGTATTCAAATTGAACTTCCGAATAGAATTGCCTAGCAATGTCTTCAACCTTAGAAAACAATACGTCCTTGCTCTCATAATTTGACATTTCACTTGTTTGATAAGATTTTTGCATAACTTGTGGCCAACACTGATAACTCATATCAATCTTAGCTTCTACCCTTTCAAGTGCATTCTTTTTAATCTCTAACTTTTCTTCTCTTCAATATCTCTCAACCTTAGAACCTAAATCAAGAATTTTTCTGCACTACAAGAACTTGGCATGAAAAATCCAGTTAAGTGCATAAGCAATAAAATCAAGAGCAATTATGAAATAGAGCAAAAAAAATAAAAGAAAAGAATATTTCCAGAAAAATAAAACTAGTATACAAATAGACAAAATAAAATAGCTAATCTAAACATGAGACTGACTATAAACAAGAATGCTAATATAAACAATGAAATGGTGGAATTTAGCTCATATCAAGCGGAGTGTCAAGTGTGAAAAATCAACCTCCCTATAACAAAGCCAAAAACTTGATGATTTGGGGATGATGTGTATGATGTGTTGAATCACACACTCTTTCAGTTTCATAAGTGTAAAATATGCTTACACGGGCAATCTAGCCTAGGTATGAATTTTTGTGGCTGGGTTAGACAAAAAAATCCAATTAACAAATTTTAAAAGTATTTTTGACTAAACACACAACTTCAGCTGCAAGTATACGACCCTTATTGTTGTACCTTAGGGTCGAATCCACAAGAAAATTGAAATATGTTCACTTAACTAACTCTTCTCACTACTAAACCAAATCGAGTGAAGATAAGAATGGTTTCAAATGCAAAACAAATAAACAATGCTGAAAATTGGAACTAAACTTTGTTTTTAGTTTTCGAGTTATTTTTCAAAATAGAAATAATAAAGATGCAACAAGATGAGGAACTGAATCACTCAACATGGAATGAGCATCGAACATAGGATATGCTTTCCATCTCTTTCTAACCATCGAGTCAATAAGCCTTATAAAGAATAGCCAGGAATTGTTGAATCTAGGATCCCGAGAATATTTTGATGATCACAAATT
>LTAE01006296.1:6661-21587 GCA_001647135.1 Pontederia paniculata
GCTGCACCATCGGTCGACCGACTTGACCCGTGCCAGCATGTCTGGAGCACACCTGTGGTCATCCACTGATTCCTCCTGAATCCTTCGGAGGAAACTATGGGCGTCCGCTCACTCCACACTAAGATCCTCGGACGTTCGCTCCCTCCTCTGTCAGTACTTTGGTCGTTCGCTCACTACCCAATGAGATCCTCGGACGTCCGCTAAAGCTTCCTATGACAGGTCCGAACATCTGGTCATTCCCACCTGAAACTTCAGACGTCCACTGTCTTCTCCAGACATTCTCTGGACGTCCACTGACACCTTTTCAGATTCCTCGGACGCCCATTCCTTCTTCTGTCAGACTTCCTGGTCGACCGCTCTTCGGTCTCCTTAGACTTCGGACTACGTCTGACACTCCATTGATCGTCCCCACTTATGCGGTCGTCCGATCCTCAGCCTCAATCAGTTCTGACAAACTCCTGGACGCATGCTTGTCTTCTCACCAAGACTCCGGACGACCCTTGTCTTCACCTAATGTCAACCGGTCACCCGCACTCAATCTGCGGTCGACCACTCTCCTGTCTGCCTTATGCTTTGGTCGTCCACTGGTTCTGCACCAGAGCCTTCGGACGTCCACTCTCAGCCTTGGCAATCATCGTCCACTGTCTCCACCCTGAGCCTTTTGGACGTCCATTGCCTTCATCCTCAGATCTTCGGTCGTCCGCTCTTCAACATCGGGCGACCTCTTCTCTGCTTAGCCAAGACTCATCTTCGGCTAAGTCTTCTCTGGACGTCCACTTCTCCTTGGACCGTCCGTTCTCCATCTTTTGGTAATTAGGGTGTTGCCTTCGGTCGCCCATTTCTCATCATCGGGCGACCTCTCCTGTTAAGCCCTTTACTTCGGTCGTCCTTCCTTTATCTTTGGTCAACCGGTCAACCTCCGATCCCTCTTCTCATGCATTCTTCTGCAATATTAGTCGACCACTCTATATTCTTAGGACGACCACTTCACACATGTAGTTCTTCTGAAAATATCTTCCGTGTGCATAGGTCGTCCATTCCTTTTGCTTTTGTCGACCTATCAACTTTTGAACTTGAAACATCCTCTTACAGAAATCAGCTCAATAAGTTCATCAGTACAAACTAAGTTCTCTTACAAATTTGTGATAATCAAAATATTCTCGAGATCCTAGATTCAACAATAATCACTTTACTACTTGTACGACTAGTACGCTTGTTAGTGTAATTAAATCGCATCAAATTTTTGGCGCTCTTTCCGAGGAATTTGCATTAGCATGCATCATAGTTGTTTAAATTCTCTGTTGCATGCTTGTTTAGTTCTTGCCTGCATGTCTACTTTTGAATTGCATCTTTAATGAAAAAATCCAAAGATTGAAAATTTTGAAAAAAAAAATCTGAAAATACAATTCAACATCTTAATGCTGAAATGTAATTGTTTCTCATGTCAAACTAAAGGATGTCTTATAGATCTATGAAATCCAATTGCTACTTTGTTTATTATTTATCACTTGAAACTTGAATACTGAAACTTGAGTCTTGTTACTTAAAATTATAAATTCTTAGACGATATCCTTGCTCAACTAATTTTTTTATTTTCTTTAACCTTGATAGCAATCACAATTTATTGAACATATAAGTATTTTATGGTATTATTAACATATGAAAATATTAGTTGATAAAGTTTAAAAAATTTAAAAAATGCAACATTCTGAAAATTTAAATAAAAAATTATTGAGAGGAGCAATTTGATGCTTTAAGTATTCTTTAGAATCTTAGTGAGTCCGAGCAAGTAAGCTTGATGGGTGCCTTTACATTTGTTGTCCTGTGGTTGTTTGGCTTGAGAGTCATCAGTCAAAAGATCGCTACATGGACCATCATGTGCAATATAGATACTTAACTATCAACTTGACTTCTCCTTAGTTTGAAAAGTTTGAATCTTCACTCAAAACTTTGGATTGTTCAAGCAAGTCCACACATAAGGTACTCTTAAATCCTAGTGACCTAATTGCAACTAATATAAGATTCATCAGTTGAAAGCTTATTACATGAACTTCCTTATGAAACCCTGTCAGAAGACAAGGAACTCACATAAATGAAAAATTATTAATGTAAAAAAGTATAAGCCCTTATGATACTTGCATATTCAACATTAATGCTCTTACTGGATAAACCATATTTTTTTTGCATAAGGCTAAGACTTAGATTGTTTAAATATATTTAAGATTAAAAAAATTGATGTTCCTTGGATCGGGTGAAGGTGATAGGCTCTTGTGATACACATGTAAGAGAGCAGTAGGAGAAAATATTGGTTTATAATATGATGATTATGATGGAATTTTCTTGAGTCTACCTTGAAGCTTTCTTGACGACAAGCAAGATTTTAAACTTGGAGGAATTTGATGTGTGTCTATTATAATATACTTTTCATCACATATTTAGTTCATTTTTGGGAGTCTTTGCATATCTTGCATCATTTTATTAGTTTATTTGTATTTATTTATTTTTATTTAAAAAAACTACCCATTTTTTTATCATTTAGGAGATAAGAAGATGAAGAAATTAAGCCAATAAAAAAAATTCTGCTCCATTAGGAGTTAAAATGAAACCCAAAATCATGATTTCAATGTGGTGAATTGTGCAAGCAGCCTAAATCACGGCCGTGACAAACATATTCACGATCGAGAAACACCGAAAATCAAATTTTAGGCTCGTTTACGATCGTGAAATCCTCATCACCGGCCGTGAAATGAAAAAAATATGGCCTTCCAAGGGTCTATCACGCCCGTGAAACTGCTTTCACGAGGCGTGAAGTGAAGGAAACATTGTTGAAGCCTCGATCATGATCGTGAAACTTATTTTCATGGTCGTAACAACCATTTTTATGATCGTGAAACTAAATTTCACGTGAAACACGGGCCGTGAAATACAACAAATATTGATGATACACACGTTCATGGTCGTGACAAATCTATCATGATCGTGAAACTTTCCGAGATAAAGTTAATTTCACATTTTTGAAGTAATTTAATCTTATCTTTTGATGATTTTGACTAGGGATTAACCAAATCATATGGAAACTAAAGTTCTTCAAGCCAGGACTCCTCATCTAATGAAATCTATTGAAGATCTATAAATAAGACCCCAAATCCTCATTTAATGGTGATGTTGGACGTTCTTCAACCCATATTTTTCTGAAGCCAGAACTAGATGCTAAAGAATTTCCATTGAGATCAAGAAGAAGGTTGCAATGTTGAGATTTGGAGTTTGATTTTTATTTCTTTTTCTTCTATTGGAATGAACTATTTCCTTGTTTAGTCATTTATATTAAAGAGTTTGTGAACCCTATTTTAGATTTATTTTTTTTTAGTGAATTGTTTCTCTTGAACATGAATGATATTCATAATGCCCTTTCTTCTCTGTGATGATCATGCAATAATTATTGAATGCTTAGTGAAATTAATTTCATTGTTCTAAGCATTTGAAGAAATTGATCCTTGAATTTAAGTCAAAGCATCTCGTGTCATAATTTGGATTACTCGTTTGATATTTTAGATCGTGTGGCTTGTTGATTGGACTTTCTTAAGTGGTATATTCGTTTGAACGTCCCAATTAATCTGAATCTAAGATAGGTGATTGCACTTGTTTAGGGGATCACAACTTAGTAATTTTGAGTTCATCATTAAATTCAATCTGTGTTTTAATTTTATCCAACTGACTTAGTGGGAAATAGAATCCTTAATATTCCAACTTTATCAGATCTTATCTTATCCAGTTTCATCTAGTTAATTTTATTTTTTTTCTCTTTTCTCTGTCAACTCCTGAAATTAGATAGGTTAAGTTACATTAGTCCTTGTGGTTTTGACATCCTTACTCTTAATTACTTATTACTTGAACGACTAATGCGCTTGTTAATGTAATCAGATGCATCGCGGTGAAACAAAGTATTCTAATTCCTCAAATTGACTTATCTTATTATATCTTATCTTTTCTAACTCAATCTTATTTGTTAATTTTCTGTTATTCAAATTTCAGCCACATTAAACTCGGTCATACTATTTTTTTTCTATTACTTTAAAATTAGATAGGTACGGTTGCGTTGGTCTTCATGGGTTCAAAACTCTGCTTATACTCTTTATTACTTGAACAACTAGTGTGCTTGCTAGTGCAAGTACATCACATCAAGGGCGTTACAACTTGACATGAAAATTCATTGTAAAGTTGATGCTAAGATGTTACAAGGAGATATGAAGAATATGACTATATATTTTTATAGCAAAAAAGAATTAGCACTTCTTACCACAACAAAAAAAAACATCAATTCGTTCTTTTTTATTATATATAAATTTAAATCAAAAGAAATGTAAGAGAATAGGTTTATTGTGACATAACCTAATATTTTTGAAAGGTTATGCATATTTTGTAGTTTTTGCAAGAATCAGCTCCTACAATGAAAAAGAAAAATAGAAAAGAAAATGTATTGTGTCCAACTAGGACATGGACTATATTAGACCTAGGGGATAGAGTCCTATTTGGTTCGGGTTTTATTTTGTCTTAAAATCGTCTAAAATCCTAGGCTCTTTTATATAAGTCCTGATGTCATGAAAATATTTCTCAAAATTTATTATTTTCTTTCAATAACCATCATAAGGTCTCACTCCTCTTCTTCTTCTTCTCTCTCTCTCCATTCACTTTTTCTCTCTCCCTTTCTCTCTCTATCTTAAAAGACATCAACGAGAGGGCAGCAATGATTATCCATAGCTCAAGTAGAGGAGAAGAGGATTAGGAGGTGAAGAGAAGGAACATTAGAAGATGCAATTTCGGTAATAGATTGATGGACAAGGTATGTTCTTAGATGAATCCCTCATAGATGTGAGATTTTTTTTGTATTGATGAATTATGCTAAGGTTCAAATTTTGATCTCCTATTAGATCCCTAAACTTTTATATTAGTTTGGATTTAATTGCATGGAGAAAAATGGAGGTGCATAGCAATTCGCTAAGCACCCAGTGTGGTGCATGATCTGGGCCATTGATTTAAAAATCAATGGCCCAGATTCTATTCAATTAAAAATTTGGGCCATTAAGTGAATAGGATCTGGGCCATTGATTGTTAAATCAATGGTCCAGATCATGCACCGCACAGGGTGCATAGCAAATTGCTATGCACCCCCATTAACCACAACTGCATGAAGTTTCTATACAAATTAGCCTGTGTTTAATCATTGTAAAAAGAGAGAAAATGACAGCCTGAACAGTCATACATGGATCATGACTAGATCGAATATTGTAATAGATTGACAGAAAGGTATGTTATTAGACGAATTCCTGATAGATGTGAGGTTTTTTTTGTATGGATGAATTATGGTAAGGTTCCAGTTTTGATCTCTTGTTAGATCCCTAAACTTTTATATTAGTTTGAATTTAACTCCATGAAGTTTCTAAACAAAAGATCATGTTTAAGCATTGTAAAAAGAGAGAAAATGACAACTTGAATGATTAGACATGGACCGTGTCTAGATCGAACACGGTCTATCTCTGTAGAGATAAAATCCTAGAACTACACTAGTCGTGCAACACGACTTGGGTCACGCCGGACACTATCCGCGTCATCCTGGTCGAGGAAGTCGTGTTCTAAATTATTTTTAATTAAACTCTCAAATGCTAGTGCACCGTCTATGTCAATCTATACACCGAGATGTCATGCCCTAAATTATTTGATGTTATTATATTAAGGTTAGGACACGGTCCACGTCGAAAGGATGATCCCTTGACGAAACATAATGTCTTGTGTTCCTCTAAAGTAATGTTTATACTCTCTCAACGTATGGATGTACACATCCCATATCAAATCCTAACATGATTCGTTTCTAAACTCAACACGACCCACTCCACCAAAATGAGACTATGATTAATCAAGACATGACTCGCATTTCGTGCCTATTGCATTGCTGTTAGAAGATGGCCTTGCTCGAACTCAACACAACTTGCGCCTGAATCCAATGCGGCCCGCGTCCGACCACCTGTTTTCTTTATGTCAGATAATTGTTGGCCCATGTATAGTGCACTTAGATGTTATGGGTCATTGTGATTGTTGAAGTACTGAATTCAAATAAAGATCTTAAAAAAAAGTTTCCTCTTACCTCTGTTGATTTTATGTTGAATGTTCTTAAAGTCCTCTAATGTGTTAAGTACTACATACTAGGTAAAGATAAAGATTAAAGAAGATAAGTTAACAAAAGTTAAGGTAATCATGTATTGCATTGTTGGTAGTCATTATTATATTCATCGCATTATTAAGGACTAGTAGTGTAGCTGCAGCAAAGCTACTTATGAGATGGCCTAACCCAAGGGCCGAACAAAAAAAAGAATTACCTCTCACTTTCTCTCCCTCTCCTCTCCATCCCATCCTTTCTCTCCTCCCCGCGGCCACCACCAGATGCTACGTCGTTGCCACTTCCATCCATTGTCATGTCATTGTTCGTCTATGAAAAGGGCACAAATTATATACCTCGCATAGCTGTTGGAGAAACGAAGCCATCTGTGCTTGTTTGAGGACTTTTCATGCACCAAGGGGCTCAATTTTTTTTGACAAAAAATGGAAGTTTTCGTTACCATTGCTCGTTTTGTCGTCATTTTCCTCGGATTCATCTCCAAAAAGATGACGCATTGGTTTAGGTCATTCATGTTTTGTTTCTGAAGGGTTTTGATATTGATTCTCCCCTTTTCAATGCTTTGACGCCATCATTGGATTTTCGGGGATTCACCATTGGGAGTTCGTTGTCGTGGCTGCGTGCAGTCGGCACAACTCTGGTGAGTCATTATCTTATTTGTAGTGCTAGGATTTGGTTGTCCATTGGATCTGATTTTTATTTTTGTTTGATGGCAGCTCCGTTCATGTTCGGTACGATATGACAACGTCAGAGCTGGGAGGACAAAGGACACATGATTTTCTTCTTCACTGATGCATGCTAATTATACATACAAAATTGCTAGCAAGTGCACTAGTCGTATCAAGTAATAGTTCAACGGTGAGTTGAGTATCGATCCCACGAGGAATTTATTCTATCAATATCTAACACAATATTTTAATGAGAGGGGTACATTGGATTTGAAGAATTGATTGATTTTTATAATAAAGATTTAATAATGGTAAAGATTTAACAATTAAGTGTCAGAATGATGACTTGAGCACTGGACTTGGATGAATAAATAAGAGAAATCTGAGTTTTAATAAATCAATTTAGGTTTTTAATCTTTCTCAAGAGAATTAGGTTTTACTGAAATTAAGATGTCCTATCCAGGATGCATCTACTAAATCAAATCTAATAAGATAATCGTTCCTATCCAGGATGACAACTCTCTTATTAGGGTTTTGAAATGCATTAAGTTGTAAAACCTAGACTGAAGATCGTTCCTATCCAGGATGACAATTCAACAGATCTCACATCCAACATTCCTATCCAGGATGACATCAGATGTGGCATGCAATGTATAAAAAGTAAATAATTTTCTAGATCTAATGCCTTACAAATAAATCATTCTTATCCAAGATGATAACTCATTCATAATTCATAAATCAAGAAAACATTTCAGAAGAATCCAACAAAGCATGCGCAAGAGATTGAAAAATAACTCAAATTAATATTAACAAAATTTAGGGTTTCTCAGTTTCCCTTTTTTACAATAAAAATCCTCCAAAAAAAAATAAATATAAAACATGGGAGTTCATCCTCTGTAGAGATAGGAGAAGATACAGGAATAATAACAAATAGATTGATACAAAACAATTACACCTTGGGTTTCTTGACGATCGTCAATCCTGCAGCACTTCGTCTCCTTATTTAAGTTATCCTAGGCTCCAAGCATCATTTTCTCTAGGTTTTGGGTGTTATTTATAGAGATGGAGAGGCCTTGGGATGATAGAATTCGTCCATGATTAGAATAGGGTTGATAGGAGATCAGAACCGTCGAAAAATCCCTTATAAAATACATTTATATACAAAAATACGCAAACAGTCACGGCCCGTGACAGATGTGTCACGGCCGTGACCGAACGGTGGCTATCTCCGGGAGTTGTCACGGCCCGTGACAGAAGTGTCACGGCCGTGACCGAATACTTAGCATCTCCAGGGCATTGTGCCGTGACCGAATACTTAGCATCTCCAGGGCATTGTCACGGTCGTGATACTGAAGCGCCACACGATGGTCGTCCGAAATAAAATTGTCACGGCCCGTGATCTGGGAATCACGGCCGTGATAAGTAGGCTCAAGAGCTTCGCCCGTGACCCGGTCGTGATCGAACACATCCCTCGTCTTCACGACCCGTTACGGGTCATCATCACGGCCCGTTACGGGTCATCACGGCCCGTGACGTAGGATGTCACGTCCCGTGATAGAACATAACGACCCGTTACAATTGAATGTCGTGGCCCGTGATGGAAGTTATATTTTTCCTTCTTTGGCTCTTTCCTCCGCCATGCCTCCAACAGCCCCTGGAAATATAGAAAATGCACATTATGTAGATGCTGAGTCTTAAGTAAGAAAAAGATAAACTATGAAATATGCATGATTATGCTTATGGAATGTATGTAAATTATGCTTAATATACACTGGAAAACATGACTAAATGAACAATTATCATTCACATCCGATGAGTGCCAAACGAACTGCAATCACACGACTCCTTCATTGATCTAATGATGGTATTCGATATCTTAGCGATTGTCTCCATAGAGCCATTAGTAGATGTCCGAGCTCTATTCATGACTTCCATAGTCGCCAGACACACAAACATTTTCTCTATTTCCAGTGAGTGACACTAAACTCAAAAGGCCTATACATCTATGTATATATGTGCATTACTATGTGGAGGATAATCCATGGATTAGTATGTCTATCTATATATAGATATACATATAATTATGATTAATATTAACTGAGCATGATTAGCATTGATACTTATGTATATATGAGTAGGTATAGTGAGTTTGCGGCTTATAATGATAAGTTATGTATGAATAAGAAGAGTAATTAACCACCTGTTGGAAACAAATAGATATTTATGTAAAGGATATAGTAAATTAATTAATTGTATAATGAAAAAGAGCATTAGTTGTTAATTTGATACTCCTATGGATGGTTCTTGTTTTATACTATGATAAATGTTATAGTTAGTGTATATATATATGTTCTGATGTGTATGAGCAATTATCATTTTCTTATGACTTAACATATAATTATTTTCCTTATGAATATTGTGATTGGAGGTAACAACAAGCAAGCTAATTGATTTCCATTAAAGTAAGGCATATACAATAATATGTTTTATAATTAATGATATACTTAGAATATTGGAGTTTATGTGAGAGTGATGATTGCTTAAATATGAAATTTATAAATAATAAATATAATATAGGCTCGAGTTGATTATGATCTTAGTTCGGGAATGTATAATTTAAATGTATGACTATATGTATATGAGGACTAATAGAATCTAATCAGATAATTGATTAGGTCATCGACTAATTGATTTGCTCGAACGTGGGAGACCCGACGAGGTCGAGCGTAGCCGAGATGAGTGGAATTACCATAAACCTATATTAATTCCATATTTTAGTGATTCAGTTAATCATTTCATCAACTCAACTGGTTAGTTTATTAATAAAGGATGTTATTGTCTTTTGAGCTAATGTTATGATATGTGGGCTTCAATTTTTCAATCTTGTTCCATATGGATTTCATGTACATGGTTTTCGAGATTTATGGATTATGTTTATTCATATGTTAATGTTGAAAACTTTTATGCTTGTGTACCATAAATCCTGTATGATATTCTAAGTTCGAATTTCAAGAACTATTATGAATCTTATCATGATATATGTATACAACATGCATGTGCATTAGAACATACATGGTAGCTCACTTAGATTGAGGTGAATGATGATGGTAGCTCTCCCTCATGTGGGTGAGCAACAACTCGCGTGATCAAGGTGATCTACACATGGTATGGTGATGTTGATGGTAGCTCTCTCTCGTGTGGGTGAGCGACGGCTTGCATGATCGAGGTGATCTACATGTGAATGACGGTGTGATACCCTCGTGTGAGAAAGTGACATCTCATGTGGTCGAGGTGGTCATCAGTCGTGGTGGATAGTGAATGTGATCGCGGATGAGGAGGTGTCATGACACATAGACATAGAGCATACATAGCGTTCTTTAACTTTGCATATGAGTTGAAAATATTTTTATAAACTAAGTTATGGATGATATAAATTCTTGTTGAGTGTTTAATGATGGCTTTTGCATGTGTTCCCGTTGGATTTGTTTTTCGGATTATTTCAATGATTTATGGAGTCAATTTTACTCACTAAGCTATTTTATGCTCACCCCTTTGTTTTTATTACTTTTGTGGGTGAGGATGAGGAGATACTCCTCGAAGATTGATCTTACGCTTACTTTGCATGCTTGTTGGGCCTAAGAAAGGGAAATAATTTGGTTGTGCATATGAGAGAGAGTTGGCGAGGATTTGATCTTGTATTCTTTCCTATTCTTGTCATTGTTCATAGATTTAACCTATTTTTGGGACCTTTGTGCTATTTTGTTGTCATATGTGTCGGAGTGTGTGAACTCCATGTTTCGGACATCTGGCCCGTTTTACTTTTATTACATTCTATTCAGTTGAGATTATGTGATTCAGGCTTGGCCATTATATCCTATGTATTTGTCGCATAGACACGCTTATAACAAAGGTCATGCCAAAATTTTTGATAAATTCTAGAGTTAGAATTATTTTGACCATTGGTTATAAGAGTTTGAATTTGAATTAGTGAAATGTCGCAATACCCCTTGTCGTGTCCCGGGCGGCGAGTTCGAAGTATGACAACTTAGTTACTGTTGTATGATCTTCTCCCAACCATGCAAAAAGAGAATTCTCAAGCATCCTTCCTCTTGTGAGCACCTATCGTAGTTTGTGCACCACTACTGATCATTGTATTGAAGAACCTCCTAAAAGTTCATGAGCACTATTCTAAAGTCACTAATGATATAAGTGAAATATGGGAAAAGACTGAACAAATATTTGTGAAATTATCTTATTTCCCTTAATGCATAAAGAGAATTAAATCAGATTAGAGGCATGCAAGATTTACATTGGAAACCTCTCAAGGTGAGAGGAAAAAATCTCGAGAGTGAGAAGAAAATATTTCACTAAGAAAAAGTAGAATACAAAGTTTCTTCTCTGATCTCAGTAGAGGAATATAGAAATAAAAATCTCAAGAATTAATATTGGATCTTGTAGAATAATCACTTTCAAAAATCGGGTTAGAAGTCAGAAGGGTCCCACAGAATACCAAAGATTGATGAGATAGCTGTATAGAATTTGTGCCTGAAGTTTTGTTGAAAACGGATTAAAACTCGCATCCAAAATGAACTCGAAAAAGAACTCTTTATCTCCTTTTTTCTCTCCCCTCTTCTTGGCAGCTGGGCACACACAGGGTGACTGAAAAAGAAAACATGTTTTTCTTCTTCTTCGGCGCATCACACAACTTCAATCTTCTCCTTTTATATCTTCATGTGACATCTTGGAGTTGGAGTCAAACTCCTCTTTTTTTCTTTTTCATGTGGGCCCCATATTATTTAATAAAGGCCCAACAAACTCCCCTTCTTAATTATGCGGATGGCTATAACAAATTTGCATGCTCCCTGTAAAATTTAGTCTTCTCTCGAGGTAGAGGTTTTGTCATCATATCTGACACATTCTTGTCAGTATGGATCTTTTGAAGATAGAATCTCTTTTTTTATCTCATCACGAATTCGGTGATAATGCACATCAATATACTTGGATTTAGAATGAAAACTAGAATGCTTACTCAAATGTATAGCACTCTGATTATCACATTGAACAATGTACTCCTCCCGCTTCAGGACTAAGTCTTCCAGAAATTCTTTCATCCACAGAATTTCCTTGCATGTTTCAATAGTTGTGATATATTCTGCCTCAGTTGTTGATTGTGAAACACAGTTTTGTAACTTGGACTACCATGAGACTGTTGTTCCTGCAAATTTCATCAAGTAACCAGATGACTTTCTACTATCCACACCATCTTCCATGCCAGTGTCAGTATAGCCCTCTTATACTGGATCAGAGTCACCAAAATATAAATAAACATCATAAGTGACTCGAAGATATCTGAGAATCCACTTAATTGCATCTCAATGTTCTCTACCAGGATTTGATAAGAATCGACTGACCACGACAATTGCATATTCTATATTTGGCCTTGTGCAAACCATTGCATACATCAGACTACCAATCGCAGATGCATATGGTACATTCTTCATCTTCTGTTTCTCAGCATTGTTTGTAGGACACTGTCTAGAACTCAACTTGAAATGACTTGCAAGTGGCGATGAAACTACTTTTGCATTCTTCATATTGCATCTCTCCAAGGCTTCTCAATGTACTTCTCTTGGGATAGCCATAATTTGTGTTGCTCTCTAACATGAGTGATCCTCATGCCAAGAATGTTATTTGTTGCTCCTAGGTCTTTCATGGAAAAGCATTGACTTACCTTATGTTTCAGTTTGTCAATCTTGCTTTTATCACTACCTATAATAAGCATGTTATCAACATATAGAAACAGAATAATGAAATCACCATGTGAAAAAATATTTCACGAAGACACAATGATCTGTATTTTTCATATTGTATCCTTGTTGCGTCATGAATAACTTAAACTTCTTATACTACTGGCGAGGTGCTTGCTTGAGTCCATATAAGTTTTTTTGCAATTTACATACCAGATGTTCCTTGCCTTTTACCGGGAACCCTTATGATTGCTCCTTGTAAATTTCTTCTTTCAAGTCACCATGGAGAAAAGTTGTCTTGACATCAAGTTGCTCAGCTTTCAAGTTCCTATTGGTAGCTAGTCCAAGAACTACATGAATTGATGATATCTTAACCACTAGTGAGAATATCTAATCAAAGTCCACTCCTTCCTACTGACTCCTCCTAACTGAATCCCTTGACAACTAATCTTGTCTTTTTATCTTGGGTGTGGATTATTCTCTTCACTTTTCAATCGAAATACCTATTTATTCTTGAGTGCTCTTTTTCCTTTTCTCATGAAGAGATTGCATCTTCTTCTGCATGGCTTTCATCCACTCAGTTTTCTGCTCATGTGACATGACTTCTTCATAACATTCTTATTCTCCCCCTTCAATTAATAACACATGCTCTGTTGGGGGTACTGCTTTGATTCTTGTCTTTCTCTTGTTGATCTTCTCACTTGAGGCTCTGGCTTTGGTGCATCTTGCTCAATAGGTTGCTCGACATCATCATCAGCTTGACTATCCAAAGGTGCATATGAATCATCTGAATCAATATCATTTCTATTGTCATCATCAGCTTTTGGAACTGTGTTATCTTTCGTTGGTGCTTCAACCGAACTCGGTTCAACTAGATAATCTTTGAACAATGTTTGCTTTTTATCTTTCTATGGATCTTCAATTTTTGGTGTTCGAAGAACACTACATCTTTACTTCTGACAACTTTTCTGTCAACAAGATCCCACAATCTATAGCCAAATTCTTCATCTCTATACCCAAGGAAGATACACTCTTCTGCCTTGGTGTCAAGTTTTGATCTCTCATCATTTGGGATGTGAACAAAAGTTCTACAACCAAAATCTCTAAGATGTTTTTATGAAGCATTCTTCCCTTTTCAAACTTTCAGAGGCATACCACCATCCAGAAGTTGATGGTTAATGGTTGATTAGATCAACCACAGTAATCAATGCTTCACCCCAAAAGTCCTTCAATAGCTTAGCATATAACAATATACATCTGACACGTTCCTCAATCGTTTTGTTCATTCTCGCTGCCACACCATTTTGTTGAGGAGTCCTGGGAATCGTCTTCTCAAGCCTCATGTCAAAGGTGTTGTAGTACTCTTCAAAAGGATCATTGTTTGCGTGAACACACTTGAGCTTTCTGCAAATTTCTCTCTCAACTTTGGCATGAAATTTCATGAATTTTGTTAATACGTGATCTTTGTGTGCTATAGGAATAACCCAAAACATTTTAGAATGGTCATCAATAAATGTAACAAAATAAAGAGAACCACCTAGAGTTTTATCCTTCATATAACAAATGTCAGTATGCACCAAATCAAGTATATGCGAACTTCTAGATGAAGAAGTTCTATTAAATTAAACTTTAGTTTGCTTACGAGCTAAATAATGCACACATATATTAAGATATGTATCTTTTATATCTAAAAGTTTAGGATCTAGATGGCACCAAAAGGGGGGATTGAATTGGTGTATTAAAACTTTTGACGGTTTTTAAAGCAGTTATGTTAGCGAAAGCATATAAGTACGAATATAAAAAAGAAGAAAAGAACAATCAAACAAACAATGGTTTATTGAAGAGGTTCGGCCGAACTCCTGGTCTACGTTCCCGCTCCGGTCTTCTCGAACTCGGGACCTCCGGAGATCACTAAACTCCTTCTTCAAAGGGCGAAGGCTCCCTTACAACTTCTCCTTTCTTTCTCAGAGGACAAGGAGATAACCTCTTAGAAGTTCACTCTTGAACTCACACTTCCTTCTATCCTGGATTCGACTCTCGAATACTCAGAAGGAGGAACTAAGACTTTTTCACTCAAGCTCTCGGTAGCTAATTTTGCTGAAGTTACTTCCCAAGACTCTTGGGATTACAATATATACTCTGCACAAACGACCTAATTTGTCACTTAGAAAACTAGTCGTTAATGCAAGTACAGTACCCTTCACCTACCTCGCGGTCGCCCGCTGCTCTTGCCTCAGTCGACTGCTGCTTTGGTGAAGTCTTCACTTGAATTGTCGTCTGGTGCTCCTGTCGTCCACCGTTCACCCTCGGACGTCCGCAGTTCAAAGTCCGAAGCCTTTGTT